>JAVTVY010016622.1:0-65767 GCA_036873755.1 Hanleya hanleyi
ATGGGTGTTGCCATGATTTCTTGCAAAAGGGCCATTTTTCATTGCTTATTAGAGATGCAAATACATGTAAGTGTGCTGTCCAACATAGGAACAGAACATTCCCTTGGACACTGAGAGGGTGTCGTTTGCATCCAACAACACCCCCACCCCCCAAGCAACCCCCTTGAAGTCCACTGTAAATTCAATCACAGAAGGTTGGCTGATCAAAAGTCCACATCATATTGGGAGATGTTTGATGTAAGCTTATGTATGGAGAATTGGCCATGTCACAGTATGTATCTGGCATCAGACCACTAATAATTTTGTTCCTTGTTATGCATTAGCATAAAAAATCATCAAAAATTCAGAAGACTTTCGATGCATAATTCCACTTGGCATGACCATATTCACCTTGTGGGACATTAACTAGGGAAGTCTTGATAGAAGTTGATCATTGGAATTTGAAATTCCCGCCATTGACAGCTGACTGGTCTCACCCCTCATTGATCATGTGTCCATCCATCATGCTTTCCCCAATATTGGCCCAAATCAACACCAGGAAGTACATGTACAGTTTGAAGCCTAATCTGCAATTTGAAATATTAGATGTATCAGAAATGCTGAAAAATCACAGCTCTTAAAATCCACAAATTTCTAAACAAAGTAGTTTGAGGGCTCCGACTCAGAAGTGAGTTTCCGGTCTGATGCCACCTGTAGGATATGTTAATGAGTTTTTTATTACATCAAGGGAGGCAACTCTCGAATCTTCCTCCTCTGAAACATCAAGGGAGATGACTGCTATAAATAATATATATTCAAATCTTAATCAAACCTATGAAACAGTGTATGTATACTTTGATCTCCCAGTTGAACATTTCAAAACAATGTAAACTAGCCAGTTAACAAACCACACAGCTCACAGTAACAAACTACCCATTTTATTTTTAGCAAATAATCTTATCAATTACATGTATATTATGTTTCTAAAGTTGGGGTCTTTCACATTAGAAAAGTCCCACAAAATAAAGAAAAAGCCGACATCAGCCACCTTTTTTGAGGGTCTCTGACAACAAGAAAATGACTATGTTTGTTTGTCTAATGAGCATGTGAATCATTGTCCAAGACATGTATGCTCATGTACACTGTAACAAATATTTAAGTCACTGCCCAGGCCCCCTCCGACTCGAATGAGGAAGTGATATCCACCAAATTACATGCACCTGGATTCGTACAAGCATGTCAGTGTATGTACATGTGTAGGTCAAATTTATAACTTACCCACCAAATTGAATAGGATCATCTGTCCTTGACCTACATGTATTAGCTGAAACAGTCACATATATGTGTAGACTGTATTGTTATGTAATTGTACATGTGCACAAGTCATATAATAATGTTAATTATCACAGTTATAGATCTATGTATAGACCTTTGTAATATGTTAACAGACTTTACATAGTATTGGGTACAGTAGCTCTGATTTCCCACCCTGCACTTACACCTACAACATGTCTAAATTATAAATTAAAAAAAAAAAAGTGCTAGATTGTGTTAGTTTGAGGTTCACATTGAACATACTGAAATTTTCATATAAAGAAAAATCAATTAATCAGCTTACAGTACCGGTACAGGTCTGTAGTTATCTATTGTTATCAACAAACGTGACTTGTTCATAGAAGACCATACAGGGATGTCTCAGTCAGTATGGTTATACATGAACTTTTAATGAAATTGTTTTGTCCTTTAGCCTGTAGTTGCCCGTACCCTGATTATAAGCTAGTAACTATAAAATGTGTAGTTTATGTCAGGGTGGTGTCCAGGGCGTGAGACTGTCATGATCTGTGTACAGTGTTACCATATTGCAGCATTTCACAACTTAACATTGGAACATTGTTCAGTGACATTTGTTGGAACATAATGGCATAGTCATTGTACATGTACATGTAATTAAGGATAGCTATCCCCTTAAAGGCAGTTTTTGCACCCCTGTGACAATTTGTCTTCTGTACCAATAAATATACCAGATAACCATAATAAACTATATATTTTATGAAAGCTTATATCGTAGGGATTCCACCTATATGATTTGTATAACTGACACTGCTATTGTGTAGCAATTATTCCAATTTAAATTAATTCAAACGAAAACAATAGCGTCCATTTTTCAATTTAAATTTCATGAAAACTGTTGATTTTGTTTCAACTTTGATGGTATACCTTGATAGGAGACAACTTGAACTAGTAAACTTTATCTCATTTTTTTTAAATTTTTGCCTGGTTTTGTTTTTACAGCAATTTTACTAAAATAGATTGAAAAAAACGTACTATTTTACGATAATTTGTCTTTAAAGTTGAATAATTAAAAAACGAGGCCAAACTTACAAAAAGTGAGATAATGTTTAGTAGATCACCTTATAAGTAATAAGCATGCCAAATTTCAAAAGCGTAGCATGGATACTTATCGAGAAATAAACGTTTAAATCTCGGATTTTGTAAAAAAAATGAAAGGCTAGAAATCGAGCAAAATGTGTCCAGCTAAACATTTGAAGAATTAATCCTAATTTTTTGCTTGAATTATATTGTCAAATACATTTTTTATCTGTCTTATGGGACCTACTCGAATTCCTATTTATTTTTGACACTATTACACTAGGTTTATTCATCAACATGCTTTGAAATCCAATTTAAACTTTAAAAACTTGCTAATACTTGTTCAGGTGAAAAATGTTAACACCTTTGCTAATTACTTCACGGCGGGTGTCTGAGTGTCAATTAACAATACAATAGGCACTCAGACAGCTTTAAACGACTTACAATAGACAGTAGCGTGAAAGGTTAATCTCTTCCCAGCTGGATACCGGACCACCTAAAAGACAGTGTATTTAATTTTTTCAGTGCCTCAGAAACTAATTTTTTTATCCTAATATTGAAGCACTTCTAGTTAGAATTTTCATTTCATTTTTTCACCAAATGTTAGACAAAATAGTGAATATTTGAATGAAGAAATAAAACAAAAATGACCAATTTTGAGCCTCTAACGGGATAGCTATCCTTAACACTGGTCAGCACCAGTTGCCTGTCTTCATGTTCGTAATCTGCACTATCTAAACATTTTAATGCCAAAATGGCTCCTGGTAAATGACTTGTTGCATTTCTTTGTCTTTTATATTTTTTTCCAAACTTGGTGTCATAATTTTCCACAGAAATTTAGGTAGTGGGTAGTCTGTCAAAATCTGTGTAATGTGTATCTCATAGGCAGAGGAAAGTTCATCCATTTTGTAAGTCTCATCCATATATTGTACTAATGTGGCCATATTAGATCCAAATGATAAGAGCCTGGGACTCGCAATGAATATACCAGGTATTTAGAACATGTAGTTCAGTATTGGGGCATTACATACTTGATGTATCCTGGTCCCTGGATGTAAGATTGTATCTATTTTCTACTAGTAATAGTCTGACAGTTATATATTTTGAATACACATCAATGTACGACATGTACACATGTATCTATGAATGCAGACATAATGAGCATTCTGCCCTAATTTCATGGCTGTAGTTCCAGATTAATGAGGTTATTATTTCAGCTCTCAGCAATAATTACATTGTACACATTTACATTGTGGTGTACTTGACAAACATAGCACCTGTTTGACTGAGATACATTTAGATTATTTGGAGAATTTCAATTGCTAATTTTAGGTTGTATTCAAATTTTTCAAAATGAACCTACATGAACAACAGGTAATGAGAGGAGGTGCCAGAATTTCACACAGTTTTTCACATTTATATGTTTTAGAGACTTGTTTTAGTGATGAAATATTGTACCTGAACCCTCTCCCATCATAACTAATTGTCCTTTGAATGCCCTATTTAATCTCGGTTAAGAATAACCACAACAGTATACATATGAACTATCATTCAGAGCCTCAGCAGCATGATCACTTGTAATTGGGTAATTATGCAAACTTGAATCAGGAAATAGATATGATATTTAAACATGTTAAATCTTCATACTCTCTGTGCAATGTACTAAATTTACTTATCATATCGCCAGTGTTCAATGTCACCATCGTCACAGTATTAACATTGGAAGATATTCTTCTCATAGTACTGTACATGTACATGTACATGTGTTTGTTTTCGAAAATTAAGAGTTTATGCAAACGTATGATTATGTCTGTGCGGAGAGGTTCAGTGGTACTTCTTTCCTTTAGATACATAGTTGACCCTGAAATAGAGTACTATGAATATAGAAAGCGTCATTCTGGAAATGGTAAGTGAATCCTGGCTGTGCTCATTGTGGCATACCTGTCACATACAGGTACCGTATTATATCATATACATGTGTGGTGTAGATCACTCCAAGAGGGTCCTGGGAATACTGGGGAGGTTACAGGGTTGAGGTCCCTCACTAATTACCTCAGGATCTAACTCACTGTGATAGAGCACTGGGCTCAAGATGTACCTAGCTGTGACAGATCATGGCCTCAGAATGTATCTCACTGTGACAGAGCTTGGCCTCAGAATGTATCTCATTGTGACAGAGCACTGGGCTCAGGATGTATCTCATTGTGACAGAGCACTGGGCTCAGAATGTACCTCACTGTGACAGAGCATGGCCTCAGAATGTATCTCACTGTGACAGAGCATGGCCTCAGGATGTATCTCATTGTGACAGAGCACTGGGCTCAGGATGTATCTCATTGTGACAGAGCACTGGGCTCAGGATATATCTCATTGGGACAGAGCACTGGGCTCAGGATGTACCTCACTGTGACAGAGCATGGCCTCAGGATGTGACAGAGCATGGCCTCAGGATATATCTCACTGTGACAGAACATGACCTTAGGATGTATCTCATTGTGACAGAGCACTGGGCTCAGAATGTACCTCACTGTGACAGAGCATGGCTTCAGAATGTATCTCACTGTGACAGAGCATAGCCTCAGGATGCATCTCATTGTGACAGAGCACTGGGCTCAGAATGTACTTCACTGTGACAGAGCATGGCCTCAGGATGTACTTCACTGTGACAGAGCATGGCCTCGGGATGTATCTCACTGTGACATAGCATGGCCTCAGGAAGTATCTCACTGTGATAGAGCATGGTCTCAAGATTTACCTCACTGTGACAGAGCATGGTCTCAGGATGTATCTCACTTTGACAGAGCATGGCCTCAGGATGTATCTCATTGTGACAGATCATGCTCGAGGATGGGTCTCACTATCAACGATTCAAAGCGCCTCACTGTGACAGAGTACTGGCCTCAGTGTACTTCACTACGACAGACCATGGCCTCAGGATGTACTTCACTCACTGTGACAGTCATTTACTGACAGAGCATGACCTCGGGATGTATCTCACTGTGACAGGGCATGGATGTACTTAACTATGAAATAATATGACCTCAACTTGTACCTCCCTTTAACATGAGCCAACACGTGCACATGTATCACTGTGACAGATCATGACATCAGGATGTACCTATCACTGTGACAGATCATGACTTCACTCAGGATCACTGACGGATCCTGACTTCAGGATCCCATCACTGGGGCAGATCATGACCTCGGCATGTACCTATAACTGTGACAGATCAGGACACCAGGACGTTCTTTTAACTGTGACAGATCATGACATCAGGATGTACCTATCACTGTGACAGATCATGACATCAGGATGTACCTATCACTGTGACAGATCATGACATCAGGATGTACCTATCACTGTGACAGATCATGACATCAGGATGTACCTATCCCTGGGACAGATCATGACATCAGGATGTATCACTGTGGCAGATCATGACTTCACTCAGGATCACTGACGGATCATGACTTCAAGATGTACCCATCACTGGGGCAGATCATGACCTCAGGATGTACCTATAACTGTGACAGATCACCAGGATGTTCTTTTGACTGTGACAGATCATGACATCATGGTGTACCTATCATTGTGAAAGATCATGACATCTGCATGTACCTATAGATCACTGTGACAGATCATGACGTCAGGGTGTACCTGACCCTGTGACAGATCAAGGCATCAGAATGTATCCATCACTGTCACAGATCATGACCTCACTGCTCAGGATGTATTTATCACTGTTTCAGATCATGACATCATGATGTACCTATCATTGTGAAAGATTATGACATATGCATGTACCTATCAGTGACAGATCATATGATATTACGATGTACCTATAACTGTGACAGATCCTGACCTCAGGATTTCTTATCACTGTGACATATCATGACCTCTGGATGTACCTATCACTGTGACAGATCATGACATCAGGATGTACCTATACCTGTGTCAGATCATGATAAATAACGATGTACCTATAACTGTGACAGATCAGGACATCAGGATGTTCCTATCCCTGTGACATATCATGACATTATGATACATCTATAACTGTGACAGATCAGGACATCAGGATTTCCTATCACTGTGACATATCATGACCGCTGGATGTACCTATCACTGTGACATATCATGACATTACGATGTACCTATAACTGTGACAGATCCTGACCTCAGGATTTCCTATCACTGTGACATATCATGACCTCTGGATGTACCTATCACTGTGACATATCATGACATTATGATGTACCTATAACTGTGACAGATCCTTACCTCAGGATTTCCTATCACTGCGACATATCATGACCTCTGGATGTACCTATCACTATGACATATCATGACATTACGATGTACCTATAACTGTGACAGATCCTGACCTCAGGATTTCCTATCACTGTGACATATCATGACCTCTGGATGTACCCATCACTGTGACAGATCATGACCTCTGGATGTACCTATCACTGTGACATATCATGACATCAGGATGTACCTATACCTGTGACAGATCAGGACATCAGGATGTTCCTATCCCTGTGACAGATCATGACATGACGATGTACCTATAACTGTGACAGATCCTGACCTCAGGATTTCCTATCACACTGTGACAGTGTGACATATCATGACCTCAGGATGTACCTATCACTGTGACATATCATGACATCAGGATGTACCTATCACTGTGACAGATCATGACATCAGGATGTACCTATACCTGTGTCAGATCATGATATTATGATGTACCTATAACTGTGACAGATCAGGACATCAGGATGTTCCTATCCCTGTGACATATCATGACATTATGATGTACCTATAACTGTGACAGATCAGGACATCAGGATGTTCCTATCCCTGTGACATATCATGACATTATGATGTACCTATAACTGTGACAGATCAGGACATGAGGATGTTCCTATCCCTGTGACATATCATGACATTACGATGTATCTATAACTGTGACAGATCAGGACATCAGGATGTTCCTATCCCTGTGACATATCATGACATTACGATGTACCTATAACTGTGACAGATCAGGACATCAGGATGTTTCTATCCCTGTGACAGATCATGGCCTCAGGATTTCCTATCACTGTGACATATCATGACCTCAGGATGTTCCTATCCCTGTGACATATGACATTATGATGTACCTATAACTGTGACAGATCAGGACATCAGGATGTTCCTATCCCTGTGACATATCATGACATTATGATGTACCTATAACTGTGACAGATCAGGACATGAGGATGTTCCTATCCCTGTGACATATCATGACATTACGATGTATCTATAACTGTGACAGATCAGGACATCAGGATGTTCCTATCCCTGTGACATATCATGACCTTAAGATGTGCCTATAACTGTGACAGATCAGGACATCAGACATACAATGTACCATGACCTCAGGATTTACCTTTACATGTAATTTTGACATACCATGACCTTGGCATATACAACTCTTTCGTACATGTATATGTATCCCCATCATGTTAGGATTACTTCTCTCTCTCATCATGTTAGGAAGTACCTGTCTGTCACTGTAGCAGATATATACATATACATTATCTGTTCCTACAATAAAATAGCTCATAAATTATCCCATATCAGTGTTATGGCCCCTGTTAATGTACATATTATGGTAGTGGCAGATTGTCATCTTCTATGTTATAGTCCTACATACATGTATACTGATGGGGGAAATAAACTTGGTCAGTTACATGTAAATCTATCTTGACTGAAGTTTGAAGTTCACATACATATCATGTACTTGTACATAACACATCCCACATACATGTATCCCCTACTGATATACCCTGTATTTGTGATACACCAGTCTGGCACATGATGTCTGTCTTACTGGCTTCATGTACACATTTATTGTAAAATTGTATTCAGTCCGACTCCCTGAATGTTCTCATCATATTGAACAGTTGCATGTGTCAATATTACAGTTATTCTAAGTCCAGGAGGATGTACAAATATGTAGTTATGTGTTGATTAAAGCAATGTTGGCCTATTCTTCCTTGATAGATTCTGATGACAGTAGTGATGATGATCCTACCAATGGACTGGATGCTGATTCCTCAGAGTTGTCTACCCCTGCTGAGAGTAGAATACCCATTCTCCAGAACACCGTTTCAGTAAGTAGATATATTGTTTCCTTGTTCACATTATGATTTTCACTGTATACTATGAATGTACATTTTATTGGTCACTTAAAATAGTGTGGACAACTGAACCACACATATAATTTACCCAAGTACTACATGTATATTTGGGACGAGTATTTGATAGAATTGACATTTGCCAAAATAGGCTTATTTCCTATCACCAGATGTCCCTGTGCATCTGACATGCCCGGAACATCTTTGAGTGGAAAACAAATGCTTAGGCTCAATGTCACAAAGCAATTGGTACTACGTAACACTTCCTCCCTGTGACAGTGCTGTGGAGGGCAGCGTATAGTATAAAACTGCCATACAATAATACTGTATGTGTTATTCATACATATTGATACTATACCCTACTGCCCATGTCTTGCTAAAAAATTCACATTATGTATTGTTGTTTTGCTCTTACATGTGCATGAACACCCCCCATGAGGTCGACCACCTTGAGCCTAATACTAAAGGAACATCGTTTTCCACCCATTGGCATCAGCGTGCATGGATTTATGCATTCTGCATATGTTAGGAAAGTGGTACATGTATATTGGGACCAATATATAATTGATCCATGTACCATACTTGGGAGCAGTATTAATGTATTCAAGTTCTATACTTGGGACCAGTATATAATTGATCCAACATGTTCAATGAGATCAGTATATAATTGATTCAAGTACTATACTTGGACCAGATACAGTGTATACATTTAATTATGCCCCCCCTCTAACTAGAGGGGGGGCATATAGCGATCGCTTTGTCCGTCCGTCTGTGCGTCCGAATTTCTTGTCCGGGCAATATCTCGGTTAATATTTGATGGACAGGATTGAAACTTGCATGGAATGTGGCCAGTGGCTCATAGTTGTGCAGCGTAGAGTTTTTTCCGAGTTCCGGTATGATTTTCAAGAGTTATGGCCCTTTTTCTGAAATCTCTGTGAATGGGACTTGTCCGGGCTGGATCTTGGTTAATATTGTATGGACAAGTATGAAATTTGCATGATATGTGGTCATTGACCCACAGTTGTGCAGCGTAAAGTTTCTCCACGTTTCGCTTATATTTTCAAGAGTTATGGCCCTTTGTTCCTGATTTCTCCGTGAATTGGGACTTGTCCGGGCTGGATCTCGGTTAATATTGTATGGACAATTATGAAACTTGCAGGATGTGTGGTCAGTGCCCTGTAGTTGTGCAGTGTGAAGTTTCTCCGAGTTTCGCACATATTTTCAAGAGTTATGGCCCTTTTTTCTTCAAATCTTTGTGAATTGGAACTTGTCCGGGCTGGATCTCGGTTAATATTGTATGGACAATTATGAAATTTGCAGGATATGTGGTCAGTGCCCTGTAGTTGTGCAGCGTGAAGTTTCTCCACATTTCGCTTATATTTTCAAGAGTTATGGCCCTTTTTTCTTCAAATTGGGATTTGTAGGGCTCGATCTCGGTTAATATTGTATGAACAAGTACGAAATTTGCATGATATGTGGTCAGTGACCCATAGATGTGCAGCGTGAAGTTCTCTGTTTTCAGAGTTATGGTCCTCTGTTTAAACCTAAGTGAATGGGATATATTTATTTGTCCAAGCTGGATCTCGGTCCATAACCGATTTGAACCAGGAAAATGGCTATATTATATGTTATTCTACATTCCAAAGCAAACAACATAGGTCCTGAAGTATGAAATTGCCCCAAAAACAGTGAATTGGGTGCAAAACTCAAAGTTCACTGATCGCTTCATAATTTCACCACAATATACTCCCAAGGAATGTAGGTCTCATGACCAGGTCACATTTTCGGATTTGGCGAAAGCCCTGGCGACCAGCTTGCATCGAAGCATCGTATTATCACTTGTTGCTTGATACTTGGAATATTTATTATGTGAGGCATGGCAAAAAAGTGACTGAAACAGATTTATAATTATCCAAATTAGGCCTCCACCAACCAATAAAGAACAGAACAATGGCGGGGCAGTGTCGGATTAAAGTGGAAGGGGGGGCATACAATTGAGCAATCTCTGATTGCTTCCTTCCTGTGTTAATTCGAGTGCCGTATTTGGGACCAGTATATAATTGATCCAACATGTCCAAGGAGACCAGTATATAATTGATCCGAGTACCAGTATATAATTTTTCCCAGTGTAATACTTTTGACCAGTGAAACCACAGGTTTCCCAGTGAAACCACAGGTTTCATTTTATTTTTAGTGAGCAAACATTTATTTGCAAGATTTAATGAGTGCAGTGTAGGTCTTCTACATTGTCCAACAATATTTTCCATTCAAGCCTGTCTAGCAGATTCTTGACACTATTTCACACATTTTGAACAACTGATTATAATCCTGTTTAATCAAAACAAGTCAACAAAACAATTTATGCTGGTACCCTAGTCTTCAGAACACAGCCCTCATGAATATTATGGATTTCAGCATAACACTACCACCTCTACTGAGTACACTATCTATATCCTTAGTGTTAGTCAGAAATTGAAAACAGGTGGCCAAAAATTCCAGTTTTGGAGATTTTCTGACAACTGGATGTCTACTTTCTGTTTTAACTTGCTGAATTTTGTGTTTTGAAATTAAAACGGGGTGCCAAAAAGACATCCCAGCACCTCTCTGCCTGACCTCCACCATTATCTTTTTCATGTCCTTCTGGTATGGACATGTCAAGGACGCCTTGCACATGTAGTGACTTCATACAGCGATGGTTTACCGATAGTTTGTCCACTGCCTTTTTCATCATATGGGACAAGACATGTAGACACATTAAATCTCAAAACTTAAACTGATACAATGGAATATAGATCTACAACATTTTACTGCCTCTTTTTTCAGTCTTCATCACAATCTCGCCGTGTAAGTAATGGAATATGATTGGTTTGCCCAAAAGGCAATATTGGTCTGCTTTATTTTATACATTATTGAGAATTTTTCCATGATTCAGGTGTGTGTTGTGTAAATGTACACTATGAATGTTTACATGTATTTATGCTTACACATGTAGTTGTTTCATTTCCATGCACCATCCTTACATGCAGGTGTATCATTTGCACAGAATATATTAGCATCATGATAAAGTCTGGGGAGGGGAAAATTATTTTGCATCAAGCTTTTTATTGTTTAGATTTGCCTTAGCACATGTGTTTTATGCATTTTATTCTGGTCCTAACTGGTCTTGACTTGAGTACATGTAGTGTTCAGAACTATATTCCCCCATAGATCTTAAAATAATGAAGAAAACACTGGCTCTCAGATTACATGTACGCATCTTTCTATATAACATATATGTAATATTGTCATGATATTTTTACTCTGTGCCATTGTGTAAGAATTTAAGGTCCTCAGACAGCTTGTCGAAAGAGGCAACTAGGACCCTACCCATGGGGTCCCGGGTGTGAAAACAAATAGAACCCAAACGTTGTGATATGAGATAAATATCGTTGAAAGTGACATTAAATAATATTCACTCGCTCACTCTTGTTGAAAGTGACGTTAAATCACACTCACTCACTCGGTGTATTTTGCAAATCTATTTTTACTTGCCTAAGATTAAATATTGGGGAGGAGAATATATGTAGTGTGACAATCAATTTTAGGTTAGCCTACATACAGACCTGTGAACATACATTGTACACTGATATATGAACTTCCTTCTTGTGGTGAATTAATCTCAATCACTGATGACACACTCGTAGATTTACTGATGGGTTAGGTTAAGCTGAAATTTTATTATCATATTATACCATATTAGGGACTAATGTACTAGTAAAAGATAATGATTTATGATTAAACTGAAGAAAGACTTACATGTAAATGAAATGAGCAACTGTGTGTGTTATTAAAGTTGGATTTTCAGTATTTTGAAAGCTACAGGGATATATTTTCTGATTTTGCCAAACCTTGGCCAGACATCACATGGACAATGATGTTATTTCACACCTTTCATAGCTGAAGAGTTAGACCTCAGGACTGTTCTATTGTACCCCATCACAAAGGCCACTGATATTAATGGTTCATTTCCCGTAATCAGCCCTCATCTATATTTTGAGTGCAACTAATTGAAATCTTTGAGGGATTTACATTTTCATGAGTACAACTTGCTCATTTTCTTCATATTTGTATACAACTGGTTTGCAAGTTAATAATTAAATTATCGCACTCAGCATGTGTATTTTTACAAGCAAGGTTACGAGAAACAAACAATTAATTAACAGTGGCCAAATTTGTTGTAAATCGTGGAGGTTTTTTCTTTTCTGCATCCCTTGAATTTGAGATGATCAGATTGCTTTTATTAATTACTGATATCAGTAGCTTATGAATCAACTGAGCATGTCTCATAAATTGAATAGGTTACATGTATGTCTATTATGAGGATCAATGCATGGCTGCGAATATTAACCAGTCACATTATTTATATTCTTTTGTCTTCATATGAACAGTGTCTTTAACATGGAATTTGACATTGAAACACATCTAGCAAACTTATACCTGGAAAGCTGATAGTCCCTGCCAGTGCCATAATGCTTCAACCTTGCTTTGAAGCATGCTAGAGGAAGACAGGAATTGCAAATTTCACATGGATGGATTGGTCATTGTTAAACACAGTGGAATGCAAGTTTCATGTTTAGGACATACATTACATCACAGTTAGAAGCATTTCAGCTTGATCATTGTAATTGTAAAGACTGGGACCTAACTTTCCCTGCATGTAACGGGACATGGACATTCATATATTGCAAGATATTGCCAGCAAATGGTCTTAGAATTATACATGTAGTTGCATGTGATAAAGAAGCTATTTCATGATGTGGTATACGTTAGTGATTGCAGAATCTTACATCTCATGGTTTACGATGTTTCATCAGATAAAGGCTATGTTAGATGTAGATGCTTGTGGTGATTGCTAATTACAGAGGATGGACTATATGTATGCACATACTGTATACACTGGAATCATCTCTGTCATATACATTCAGAGACTGACATCAAGGAAACAGTGATGTTGAGTGCGTTACATTAATGGCATGATGTTTGAATCAGTGGTTGTATGTAAAAAAATGTGGTAAAGAGTGGATTGTTTACTTTCAGCAGGTTAGACAGAACTACCTCTCTAAAAATGAAGGGGAAAAAGGTCGTTTTGCTTGGTAACTTTTGATTTATTCATCATAAATACTCAATCTCGAAACCAGAGCTATCCGGTCCTGTCCTCCCTACTAGGCTCTGGGACGGCGCTCAGCCGTACGATCGATCATTGGCTAGCACACAAAACCCTAGAATTCAGAACATAACGAGGGCGTCTCTGTGGAGATCATGTCTATGTCCCGATGTCATGGATGTTACGAGCGCGTCTGCGCGATGACGTACTCAATATTTTCTATTATGACGTCAAGACGTCATGACGCTGGCCATGCAAGTGACTCATGACTGACGTTTCACAAGGAATTGGATATGTTCCAATGGAACCGGAAGGAACAAATTTTTCAATGTATTATGGGACCCACTTTCAGTGAGCGTCGTCCCAGGGGTTCGTCGGAGCGGCCAATTTTCCAGCGGAGAGCGACCCCTGGTGGCGAGGTTGCATAAATACTCTAAAATCTTTGAGCAGGCAACTTATACTGTTACATGTAACAGTGGTTTTTCAACTAAATTATGCATGGTCTAATTGTTACAGAACAAAACATGTCGTCTATTATTATGTTATTTTTAATACAATCCCACACAGATGTCCATGGTCACCTATGGCAGATGCCTCTTTCTTTGATATATTCTTGACTTTATTTTGCGAAAATGACCTTTTTTTACCTCTATTTTAGAGAGGTAGTTCTCTCTAACCTAGTCAGTGCATCATAGATGGTATACATTTTAATTTGCATGAAGCATATTTTATCATGTTTATAAGAGCATGTTCATTGTTATACACATACATGTATGCGTATGTATATTAAAGAGAAGAATTAGTCCAGCATAACAGAGATGCTGGAGCTTGAACATGTTGAAATGGTATACATATGGTGTACATATATAGCATGGAGATAGTGGCTTTAACATTTACACTCCAAAGTATTAATGGTGATGGGTGTAGTTGGTGAATGAAACAAATTTAATTTCTTGCACGTTTATCTCTTGTGATATTTTTCTACTTTAAAAAACTGAAAGGTTCAAGGTGCTTACATGTACCAATACTTGTAATTTTGTCTCTGTAATATAAATTCAATGAATATTACAAAGCAGAGATATGATTGAACAGAGAATTGTTTGACATCTTTGTGCAGATATCTGTGGTGTTTGGTATAAGGAAGGTAACATTTCATTAGTTCATTTCCTTCTGCACACTACAGCATTATCGAGATGATGGAAATATGGATGGCATGTCCTTAACACTTCGATTGGGTCCTGTTGCACAAAGACTGTTTATATTTTCCGATTTCTGAACAACTAGTTGTAAACTCTGAATTGCATCCAAATTTCTGAACAGCTAAACTATATGGTACATGTATCTGAACATCTGCATTCACATGTTAACTGTCGCATCCAAATATCTGAACAACTAAACTGTGTTGCATCCTAATTTCTGAACAACTATATGCAAACTTCATTGTATCTAAATTTCTGAAAAACTAAACCTTCTTGCATCCAAAATTTTGAACTGGTAATCTATATTGTAACCAAATTTCTGAACAACTGAATTACAATGCATCTAATTTTCTGAACAACTAACTATAATGCATCCTAATTTCTGAACCACTATATATGCAAACTGCATTGTCTAAATTTCTGAAAAACCAAAATTTATTGCATCCAAACTTTTGAACCAGTAATCTATATTGCAACCAAATTTCTGAACAACTGAACTCCAATGCATATTATTTTCTGAACAACTAAAACTGTGTTGCCTCCAGTTTTTCTGCATTCTGAACTAGATTGTAATTTGAGATTTCTGAGCAAATAATTACAACATGTAAACTATGTGACAACCAGATTCCTGAGCAAATAATTACTAAACTATGAGACAACCCGATTTCTGTATAATAAAAATATATCACATCTATGTAAGCCTGATTAGATAAATTATATTGTAAACCTGACATCAATGAAGACCTTCCTGTGTCTCGTGCAATTGATCTTGCCAGCATTAATCCAATACCAATGGACAGACTGTACTTGCATTGATCAGTGAGAAGCTGCAAGCAGTCAATATGCAGCATCAGGCCACAATACATGTCTGTCTAGTCTTCTGAATAACCAAAATTTGTTCAGTTATTTTTCTTCTTTCAGCCAAGAACCCGTGAAAGAAGTGGATATCTACTTAAACAGGGAGGGTATGTTCTATTCTACCATTCCCATTGTCTTGGATATTGAAATTTTGTAATTCAAAGAAAAAGGAAATGTACACTCTATATATTTAAACATAAGATATTAACATACATGTATAGTATGACAAACTGGAGTACTGTATTTATGCCATTCTCGTTACCTGGACATTGTGCTTCTTCATTTCCGATCTATTTCCTCAGATGAATTTCATTTTAATTCCCCCCCCCCCCCCTCATGACCAGGAATTGGTATGGGTTGTACTGTTTAGATGGGATGAAGTCTGCTTGTTTTTGTTTTCTTGGGAGGGGGTGGGGGGGGGGGGATCTTCCGTGTTGCAAAATAATATCTCGCTGAAAAAATGGTATAACTCAGTATTGGGATTTTGATTTCCGATTATGTTTGGGCTAATCACATTTTGCCTGGGAATGCAATAAAATGTGAATAACTTGAAGTTCCCGGAATTTGGTGGACACTATACATGTAGCTGCTTCCATCAAGGTCGGTGGTATCTCGTACTGACCTTGTGGGGCTTTACATGCTACACACAGATTGGATATAGGCAAAAATATATTAAAAGTCATTGGAAGTGTAATGATTGAGGTATGTTCAGGGAGATTCCTCATTAATAAGTCTGATATTTGAGTTAAAAGTCTACCTAGTTTGCTTGATTAGGGTGTTCCCAAATTATGGAGATAAAAGTCATAACCTTGACATTTGCACCTCAAGCCGACATATGGCCCGGTGCAGAAATATTCCGGACTAAAACACCTGATAAAACATTTGTAATATCAAGTCTTGCTCATCACACAAACCAATTATGGATAGTAAATATACTTCCTGCTCATCCCACAAACCAAGGAAGTCACAAACAGGGAAGTTATCAGGAATTATATTCTTAAGTGTCCAAGTTTTCTTGTTGTCTTGAATTTTCTAATGTGTTGGTTGCGGAGGGGTGGGGGAGAGAGGCTTCTTAGTAACTTATGTACGCTGGTCACTGGTATACATGTAGCATATGTTTGCATACAGAGGGGAGGATGTCCAGAAAGTTGAGATTTTTTTTGTATGTAATATACATACTGAATAGCCGACATTTTTGGGAAGGGCACAATG
This sequence comes from Hanleya hanleyi, assembly GCA_036873755.1. Classification (NCBI taxonomy): domain Eukaryota; kingdom Metazoa; phylum Mollusca; class Polyplacophora; order Lepidopleurida; family Hanleyidae; genus Hanleya; species Hanleya hanleyi. The sequence goes on from JAVTVY010016622.1 coordinate 16,954, forward strand.
GGTACAGTTGTCTTTGTGGATACGTGACTAATCGTTAAAGTCCTTGTATGGCATGCCTGCATAGTATCTTTTGTATTTGAATTTTGGTTGGAAGACTGGTGAATTTTCATTGGTCATCAGAGTTGGTTACGTGATATAAACAGCCTCCTACGTTTGCCAATAAAGAGTGGATAGAATGGAGGCTTATGATGAGTGCATCAGAACGTTCTTTTCAATTAGGTTCATTTCAGAGTTGTTGTTTATATATGGTGTAAACATAAACCCATTTCAATCACCAAATATCTATATATAGTTCGGAGAAACCTCCTAGATTATGAATTTTGGGATTAGAAGAAAATAGCAAAGAAGATATAGTGATACCATGCCAACCCAGTGGGAGCCATTAAATTATAAGACAAGCAAATAACTGAACCAGAGTTGATTAGGCATGATAGACGCGAGTCCCAAGAATGCTCTTCGATGTATGGGTTTGTATTTGCAGGGTTCAGAACAATAAAGGCTGGAGAAAACGATGGGTGATATTCAATGGAGAAGATCTACGCTACTATACTGATAACAAGGTGAAGACAATGGTCTTTTCTCCTATGAAATAATAATTTGGTTGAGACACTGTACTTTGGTGTTCACTCAGTTTCAGTGCCACTAAATCTTGCTTCCACACACTTTCCCTCATGCCTCCAGTTGCTGAGCAGTGCGTTTGCCCCATGCAATGTTGCGCTGTCCAGCACCTACCCCATAGAGTATATCCATTATTGCAGAAATATATATGAATAAATGTCTTTAGATAGCAAAACAAATGGGTAAAAACACATAAATACTGTTGGAAAAGAGGTGACAATCATTATAACACACTGACATGATGTGAAATAATTGGAACTAATATAAATTGGCCAGGTAACAATGACCAGAACTAACTCGTCAAAACTCATCTACATGGGGATCCCAACAACTCGTCAAAACTCGTCTACATGGGGATCCCCACAAGTGATCAAATCTTGTCTACATGAGGGAAAGAGAAATTTTCAACAGCATTTGTGACAATTGTTTATCAAACTGGTCAGTTATGTAAATATACTCATTCCTACCTCAACATATATTCATAGCATTTATTAGGTTTGTTTCATAGTTTACTTCTGCTTTCTATCATCCGTATTTCAGACGTGCGTATCAAAGAAGATATTACCGGTGTCCTGTATGACTAATGTGGTCAATGACATCAGGGTAAGGTTATCTCCCTTTACATGCTATGAGCGCTGACATTTAGTTTCTCTCCCCCCCTCCCCCTTGAAGAGGTTTATACATTCAATGAATAATACAATGATAATTTGAACATTGTGAGATATTGATCTGTTTGAATATTGTCAAAACTCATTCTAGAATGTCTGGATCAGCTGAAAATACATTCTCCCGTTATCAGATTTTGTTGCCTCCTAAACTGTTGGTGTAACACCCTCTGACCAAATTGGGTTAATAAATGTTGTGCACATACACATTATGTCTCTGTCATTTCTGATCAACACAGGAATCATTTATATAAGAGTGATGGATAACTTATCCAGCATTTATACATGTATCACTCATAGAAGAATGAACAAGTTAGAATGCTCAATTATTTGAAAAGAGTACATGTAACAACGTCCTGTTTAGCTGTGATATCATCAGTCCACTACACTCGGTAATGGACAATGTTGATTGGCTGAGAGCCCATTACCACCAAAGCCGTGCACCATTAATTCCACCCCAATGCAATCAGAGGCTATAACCGACATTAGGGGTCTGATGCCATTAGACTGTCGAAAAGTCAAGAGACTGAGTAAAACATCCCTTTGGAATTAGGATCCTGGAACAGAATATGATACCTACATGTAACCTATTTTGATCTCTAGTCAGGGTAATTCTGATTTTCTATGTGTCATTCAGATTACGATACAATATTACACATTGTGCTTTACTTTCTGCAGATGGAGGACAGTAGGAAGTACCGGTTCAAACTCATCACATCAAACAGAGTATTTATCTTTGCTGCTGATTCATTAGGTAATTGGAATACTTACACAGCAACCTGTTTATGAAACAATCTCATGAAGTATTCTGTAATGGTGAATGATTAACTCACATCAGCGAGGTCTCCGATGGGTCACCCAACTGAAATTTCTGGTTGAACATGATTATGAGTACAAGATAACCAGCTATGGGTCACCAACTTGCCATAGGTTACCATGTGTCTGGTTATGACAAGCTGTTGTATCTTCCCATAGAAATTATCCAGTAAAAGCCAGCCTAGTAGCAGAAGCAAACAACAATTGTATTTTTTATGTCTTTTCTGCCTCCGTTTTTGATAGCTGTGTATGCTAATTCTACACATCTCACTGAATAATATACTGATATACAGCATCCATATTCTGACTGCATAAAAAAATTGGCCCATGCCAGATTGAGGAGGGACTTATGAAAGTCAACTGGGGATACCAAATAAGTCTGCAAATCTGATTTTTTAATTTTCATTCCCATGTACATTGTGTTTGTACAGATTGGATGAATTCATTTGTTGGCAGATAGCAGGCCATATGGTCCAGACACCGTGATAATCACTGATTTTACACAGAATATGCCATCATGCACTATTGACACAGCATATATGATGTGGGATACACTATGATGGCAGTGTCGTTGCTATGTGCACTCTACTCACTATGGTTCAATGCTGACAACTTCCACCACCTGTTACTCTCCTAATTTATATCATATAATGACAAATTTGGTCTTTTAAGATCAATAAAAGAACCAGTAAGATAAATATAGATAAAATTTGGCACAATAATTGCAACCGTTTAGAGAAACAGAAATAACCAAGAAATCTATCTAAAAAGTGGATTATGTCCTAGTATGTCCCAGTATCTGTATGTCCCTTACTTTCACACCAACAGAACTGGTGTGAAATATGTCAAATTTATTATATATTGGTTGCATTATATTCCTCAACATGTTGGCAACAACACAATTTATTTGTTACAGCATTTTGCAAGATAATTTTGAAGTTTTTGCAAAAACATTTTTAACATATAAATGAGAATTTCATCTGCTTTTCAATGCAATACAGTCGCCTATCCCTTGGATATAAGTATACACAGTTGAGCATGCTACATGCATCCTTGTGCTGAAATCAAATGAGATTGTATATGAAAATTAGATTTCTTGCTACCATGGTGACATCATTTGGAGTATTACATGTATTTAGGTGAATGCAACTATGTGATATATAATTTAAAGCAATGGCATTTAATTTCATGAAGAAGATTGGGGAACAATTTATGGTCGATACTTCTTGTAGGAACTATTGTCTGGGTCTTTGTGTCGTTGAAAAGGCACATGTCTAGACACATTGTTGTCCCCTGACTTGGCTATTGTATCCCCAGACATGGCTATTGTATGCATTGTCTCGTGATTCTTACATAAAGTATGAACCGAATCTCCCTAGTATAATCCGTGGCGTGTCCGACTCCTACTCCTCCTCCTCCACTTTACTCACTGCACAGCGGGTCGCATAGGTGTGGCGCGGGATAGGGTGGGGCGAGAGACCTGGGGTTTTCGCTACCTGAGATTCCATGGGCCAGGCTTGCACCCTACAGTAGAATGGGTCGACTGCGCAGGCGCGATGAGTAGTGCGCGATGAGTAGTATGGAAAGGGCACACGATCTCCCTATCCTTATAAACTAACCCATTGGGGTGAATGAGCCATGGGGGTGAATGAGCACTCGTTTGTTTAATGAGGAACCAGGGAGTATATGTAAATGACTCCTTCATTCAATACATATATAATGTATACATAATTCTGATATGTTGATGCTATCAGTCTGTTATTTTTCCTATCAAAGATGTTGCAGAATTCTGACTAATGTAGATGAGTTATTGATGTTACATATTCCTGAAGTCACTTCTTCAGTCTCTCTTTCTGTAATATCATGAATATTGCAAAACTTCTATTCTGACAGTCTATCTGAGAGGAGGAATAGAGTTCACCTTTATTCATGCTACATGTACTTGAAGTTATATACTATTTTAAATGTACATCTAAGATTCTAAATAAAGTAAATTATTTATTTCTTATGCTGTAAAACTTACCTTCACAGACCTTATTGCTATTGTTTGTCTACACAATATCCTTGTAATACCTTACCACAGAAATGTTTCTGTGCTCCCCAATGCCCATGCGCATACACCCAGTATCGACTCCCGGTGTGAAAGATGGGTTTTCAAATTTCTCTACATATCTTATCATTATATGTATATTTTTTTACAGAAGAACATCATTTATGGAGTAGTACGCTGATGGAAGCCATTATCAGATATAAGGTTTGTAATTAAATATTTGTAAATAAATACAATTGTATGGACTGTCTCTTCACTGGTCGACAATAATTGACTGATAAAAAGTAGTACTATTACTTCATCCCTAGTAGAGTACATTTACATGCTTTTCTAGCTGTATGTTATACTGTATTGAATTACTGCCGATTCTGTTCTGTATCAGCGCAGAATTCTATCATTTATCAGTACTCATTCAGTAGTGGTGCTTAAAAGCATATGAATATGTTGATATGGCATGAATACATCATGATGTATAAAGTTAGGGTAGGCCCAATGTGAATTTAATTTATTTATCCAATAAATTTCTCTTGGGAGACTAAGTATCATCATGCCATTAGTCTTATGTATCGGTATTCGCCCAGTATATTAACATGATTAAAGATGACTATTATATATTGATGTGGTACATTGTCATTTTCAGCCACAGGAAGGAGGATTCAAACAAGGAGGGAAAATGCACAGTTCAGACAAGGAAGGTTTCATCAAACTGGAAGGAAAGAAAAACAAATGTTTTTTTGCCATCAAGAAGGATATTCTGTGCTACTACAATAATTATGAGGTCAGACATCAATCTCTAGACAATTGTAGCAAACTATTCAAACAAGGAAATGTGCATTTATGCAAAGAGTGGGGGAGAGGAGGCAGGGTAAGGGATAATTTATGCCAGGTTACAGATCGTATATGATAGGGAGAGGTTGAAAAACAATTTTAGTTTTAAGGTTTATCTGTATAATTGACATTCCCTACATGTATATATTAAATGGTCCTAGTTAATGGTCCTGGGATGTTGCTGTATTTTATGAAATTTATTGATAATAATTCTATATTCTCACGATCTGTAATATGTTCTGGCTGAAAAAAAAAATTATTGCTCATTCAACATTGTTCAAAGCTGACTGTACAACCCACAGAACTGATCAGCTCAACATGTCCTGCTTCAGCTTTGTCAGCCTCTCATTCTAACAGAAAGGCAGATGTGAATATACCATGATAATTGTAACCATGGTAATGGAAAACCTTTGTATAGATGTATCTACATACTTGTATAAGAATGGTCAAAATACGCTGATGCTCACAAAGATGGTGAATTGACAAATTTATAGCGAGATTCATTGGTACACAAAATTATAGTGAGATTCAATGGTACACACAAAATAGTGGTCGTAACAGATTCTTGGAGTAATCATCTATTTGTCTATTTTGTTGACAGGATTACACCCAGGCTTGTGCTGTCAATGACATACAGATGAAGTTAGCATCAGTGAAAGAGGTCAACAAAACACGACTCCAACTCTCCACTCATTACTCCCATTTCATGTAAGACCATTGATAGTATTTGTTGCATATAGCTTGCTGAGTGAAAGAAATCTATCTTTGGATTGGATATCTGCCAGATCAAATTTATGTTGTTTTTGGTCATTTTTGAGGCAAACTTTTATCTGAGATAATAATTTTTGAGATGGTGAATAAATTAGTTGTCAACAAGATTCAATCACATATCCCCTGAACCTTGTCAATGTTTACAAACTGCAGGAAACCGAATTGAAAGCCGGTGACTAGATCTCCACAAATACTGCATTAATCTACTACCAAATTTAATAGGTTTACTGCAGTGTCACTAGAAATGTTGGTGCAAAAGATTTTTGGCCTCACTTGCATCTGCCTGTGTTATTGACACTGCATGAAACAAAGCCTTTCAACACGAACACTTTATGGATATTTCTGAGAATTTGGTAGGGAATCAATAAGTAATCACTGAGATCAACTCTTGTTTGCTGCCTTCTCCCTCTATATATACAATATGGCAGCATATATTCTTGACCCCATTGGACCCAATCAGCCTGTTCAAGAAATACAGAGACCTTATACTGTCAGTGAGTGTTCCAAGATGCATCATGCTGTGCATCATTGTGACATGCAACTTAGTCCTCCTGAGGTGTTGTATAGCACACTCACAATGTAAAGTTCAATACACATTCAATATGCAGCAGGTGGGCTGGGCAAAAGAATCTTGAAAATCATTGGTTGCAACCTACAACTTTTATTCTTCAATGCTGCCATAAGAATGTATTCTTATACATTGGAATTTGTGTCAGACAATTTAAGCAGCATAAATATATCCAAATAAAAAAATCAGCATGAAGATACACAGTCTTCCCAAATGAGCTAAACTGACTCAACAGTAAAACAATTGGTAATTGTCCCTATTAGAACCACATGCACTGGTTAATCGTAGAGTTCATTGGTGTAACTTTTGCAGGCTCACTTTTGATACTACACAAGATATGCAACATTGGAAGATAGCCATTGAGGATGCTATTGCTGAGGGACTAGCAGATGATACCGTAAGTTGATTACATATGTCACAGATTGAGCAAACTGTAAGTTGAAATCATGAGTCACAGAGTGGGTGAACAGTAAGTTGAATATACATGTGCTATGATTCACATTTGGATGAGTATGATACTTGGTTGCCTTAAAGTATTCCAAATAAATTTTATGTTATGTTAAAAATTGTATTATTCTTTGATTTTATGATGGACATTTTATTTGTTCATTCCTACAACTATCAACAGTAGTATGCCTAATAACCAGAATGTGCTTTTTACCCGTCGGCCAATTTTGGTCATGGGTCCCTACGTCCGTACGTGAGCGAGATAGCCGGAAAACGGTTCCACTGATGAATTCCAAATTTGGTATGCTAATTTACCAAGTCAAGGACCAGAAGTCTATTGAATTGGGACCTGATTGGGTGGAAACCTTGGCGGCCATCTTTAATTTTATGCAAAATGGATAATGATCCATATCTCGGAAACCATTCAACTGTTCAATACGAAAGTTTTGATACATCATCGATACATCAAGCAACCTTAAATGAATTACCAAACCGGCTTTTCTGATTAGCTGGAAACCCTGGAGGCCATCATTAATTTATGCGAAATTGATAATGATACATATCTCTACCATTCAATTGTTTTATATGAAAGTTGGTATACATCATCGATACATCCAGATACTTTGAATCGGGACCTGATTGACCAAAAAACCTTGGCGGCCATCTTTAATTTATGAAAGTACATGTACAAAACATGCTGAATACTATTATGGTATATATTTCAGTTAACCCACGAACACTAATCATACTCTGATTTCAGATAATTAGGCGTGATATGTACGGTAATTAGTGACTGATAGGTACCTAAAGCTTCATTATTTAAGCAGACTGATAATTAATTGTCCATCCCAGTCATTTGATATTAGAGGAAGTCATTGAAATTGTAAAATAACATCAAACACTTTTATAAAACTTCATAGTATATTTGCAAAATAAATCTAGAAGTTGACATTCAATAATATGTACTGACTAAAATAAACCTAGTTTATTTTAAATTTGGAACACAATTAAACCATATCTTCATACTGTAAACATGGGTTCAAATAGGAACTAAAACAGATCGTTAGTTGAGCTCACCCTGCAGTGTTAAACATAAGCTATAAGGCATTCCTTCTCATCATACTGGTACATGAAGTTTTCTGTCCCCTATCAATAAAATTCTCATGAAATAGGGAGAGAAACACATGGCCAGTAGACCCCAGATAATCCGCTATGGAGCACAAGCTGATGGGTCAGATTTCTTCAGGCAATCTGTAACTCAAACTCTCTGTAGTACTGGTATGGTACTTAAAACTCCTACTTCATTTTGAAAACTGAATTGAGACAAATACATATCTAAATGGATACAGGACTCTTAAAAAGTATGCCTGTCACATCTGGTTTCTCTGATTGGCCGGTAATCTTGGCGGCCATCTTTAATTTATGCAAAATCTTCAATGATGTTTATCTCTGATGCCATTTAAGTGTTCTATATTAAACTTGGTTTACAGCATTGATGTATGAAGAGACTTGCATTAATGAATAATCACATCAGTTCCTATGTGTGGCGGGAAGGATGGGTGGCCATCATTAATTTATGCAAAATCATTAATGATCTCTATCTCTGATACTGTTCAAATGCTCAATGTAAAATTTGGTATACATCATCGATGCATCAAGAGATTTATCCAATGAATACCGGTTTCTCTTATTGGATGGAAACCTTAGGGGCCATTTCTAATAGCAAAATTTTTAATACTCTTTATATTTGTCACTTGACTGCTTGGTGTTCCTGACATCTTGGTTCAAATTGAATACATTATGAATGGCTGGCACCCAGAGTCCAGGGGTTTTCAGATACGCAGCTTCGTATTATTTGTTGCTTGTATAATTTTGGTGTGTCAATCTGAATTACTGTAACCCTTCTATAATAGGTGCTGAAGAAAGTGATGGCTAACAGCAGTAATCAGTGGTGTGCAGACTGTAAGGCCCCAAGTAAGTCAACATATACTTTCCTCAGTATTTTGGTTGTTTCAATTTTGCAATCTCACATTATCAGAGTTGTAGCTTACTAAAGCGAGTGTAACATCCTCTGAGCGATATCCCATTTCTGGTCTTCATTTGAACTGTTTATGTAACTGTGATATCATGCTCCCACTCAACTCAGTTGTGTAACGGATGATCAGTTGTGTAATGGACGATGTTGGCTGAGGTTTAACTTGAGGTTAATTATGGTTGTGACAATGGAAAAAATGTAAATTTCCTGTGCCTGCACAAGGAAGTGAATATTCTGACTGTACAAGAGAATCCGTTATTCTCGCATTCTTCAAATGTTCCTCCATATGGAGGCTTTTCATAATATTTCCAAATGTGTAGTATATTATGATAATGGATCCAATAATATTCTGACATTGACATACTACTGACCAAATATGTATAGATGTACTTATTCCCAGCCCATGTAAATTTGAAGAGAAAATTGGGATATATATTTATTCTTTATGAAGAACAAGGAATACTGGAAATGTTTCTAAGAACTAATGTCTAAATGTTTTCTCCCTTCAGAACCTCATTGGGCAGCCATTAACCTGGGCCTTGTTTTGTGTAAAAAATGTGCAGGTGAGATCATCTAGAAATTAGATCAAATATTCTGAATTGAGTCCTTACCAATATTAATCACCTTCATTAAAATAAAGAAGAACCCATAAAGTAAAGCATAGAGGAATGGTGGATGCTGTGGAATAATCTTAGAAAATAGAAGAAACATGATATAATGTCTGATTTTCTCGCCCTGACTTCCATTTCACATCACTGGACTAAATAAAAATATGTGTATTCATGTGCACTACATGTATTTAGATCTCCTTTGATCTCCCAGCACTGTCATTCCAAGATGAGTTTATCTACCCTGTCAACCTTTGTAGGCATTCATAGAGAGTTTGGGGCGACCATATCCAGGGTGAAGTCTCTGAGGATGGACACTAAGATCTGGACTCCCAGCCTTATTGGGGTTAGTGAGATACCCATTTACAATATGTCTTCATTGATCGTTGACAAACTCTTATTTGAAGTACTGAGAAATTGCTTACCAGGGCGGTAGAGAGAGAGAATTAACGTCACAATCAGCAATATTTCGGCTTTATAGTGACATTATCCATAACAGTCACACATAGTTGTTTCTTTCATTGACACCCATTGGAAATTATCATGGTCACTGAAATATATTGCTTTGTGAAAAGATTTTCTTGATTCTTAGCAGATCATTGTATATTATGTACACATGTACAAAAAGATATCTTCAATTCCAAACTTTTCTCATAATTATCAAGGAGATGACTTAAAACTGAAGAAATGTTTCCGTTTTCCAGTTACTTGTCACAATTGGGAATGAAAATGCCAATAATTACTGGGAATTTGATATGCTTCCTGACATGGAGATCGATGAAGAGACGCATCCACAACAGAGGAAACAGCATATAGAAAATAAGTACAAACTGAAGAAATACTGCAAACCTCACCTTCACCAGAACAACAAACAGGCCTTAAATGAGGTAATGCATGATTGAATGAAATTCTTATGATTCTCTATCAAAATTGAAAAAATGTTCTCAATGGGGTTCGCCAGCTCGAACTAACGCCAGATGGCTATGTGTACCAAGAGGTAAATGGTGCATGCCCGTGTCGTTTTTCTGGACGTCACAACGTCATATTGTAACAACGTTATAATTGTTCGTTTTATGATGTCTTATCTTCTTTACCTGTTGGAGCACTATCGCCACCTAGTTTGGCTGGCGATCCCCATTGAATATCAAACAAGGGAGCTAATTCTGTCAGTCACAATCAAGGGGGATAACTGTAGGGAAGGTTATGAAGGGAGGAGTATTCTCTTGTCACATTTGTTTAATTTATTCACATGTGAAACTTACCTATATAATGAGATGTGCAGGAGATGCCAGCTTTACGAATCAGAGATTGAAGTCTTCCGGATATATCCGGATTTCCGGATTTTTTAGAATCTCCAAACAATTCCCGGATTTTCTGATTTTCTGTCTCACCTGACCATGTTGTTGTTGTTGCTATTTTCGTCGATAGTGAACCTCCATTAAACCACTCTAACAAACAAAAAATCTTTTGGCTTGGGTTTGAGAATCCCCCCAAAATATAAATTATGTGATTAAAATTCGAGTTATGTACCTCCAGGGGTTTTAATAAGTTTGAAATAACCAGTTCCCGAGTGATCGGTGTTATATTTCCAGCACAGTGCGATCTCCCCGCAGAGTGGTGTTTCCCAAAATAGACTCTGTATGCAGCTTTACTGTTAAGTAGGTCAGAGAATGCCGATTGCCTGTCGCTGTCTGCAGTAGCTGAGGGCATGTTGTTCTCGTTCCGTGAATGTAACGGAAAGCAGTATGTTAACTCGTGTTCATGCCGTGTTCATAGCGAAAGTATGTTAGACTCACTGTTGCCAATATCAGACGTATTTATAGTTTAAAGTCGACTATGTGAAAATTGTTGACATGATGACTGACCTCAAGGACTTTGAAACTGGAGTCAAAAACAAATTTAAATGGTCGCGGCTGAAGGAAAAATATATCAGTGGCGACCATAAAATAAGCCTGGCTATGCATTGTGCATATTGTGCAACATTAAACTGAATTTATACGGAAGACCACTGGAAGATTGACTTGAAAAATCATCCTAAACATGCAAAAATCTAAAAATTCGAAAACTTCTCAAATCTAATGGCACTTTACCCAGTCTGTTCACTTCCTCACAGTCTGATGTTGAGTGCACAGAGCCAAATTGATTTGCTTCCAGTAGTGTAGCATCTACATCATGCTTGCTTTGATTAATGGAACTTTTTGTTCAGCATTTGAATTATGTACTGAAAATATTTGGTTACAAGGAAAAAATCAATATAAAATAATGCCTTGAATTTAGATGACAATCTGCAGTTTTATTTCCCAGAAATCGCTTAAAGAATGCTTCTCCAGCCATCTAGGACCCAAGAGCTTCCAGGCCTAAAGTCCTAGGATAGTAACTTTTCCAGATTTTTTACAAAGATCCACTTCAATCTCTGACGAATGGATCACAATGACAGCAATCAAGTTTAGAATAGTATTGCCCAAATATAGGAAATACAGTTTGAGTGTAATATTTCAGGAACTGCTGAAAGCTGTGGAAACAGATGATGTCTTGAAAACGATGCAAATATTATTCTCCGGTGCTGAGGTAAAACTCTTCTAACCAGACAATACAAATGCATACATGTAATTAGTTTGCTTTATAATGCTAGAAAAAAATAGAGCAATAATCATAATGCTAATCAAATAATCAAATTATATTTAGTGAACTTCTTTCTAGTTAAAAGAACCTGTAATTGTATTTGTTCTTACCATCACTTAAGGAATAATGAAAATTTCTGTCTTTGAAATGTCTTAAGCATTGAGCTAAAAATAGTGTTAATATCAGCATCCACACTGAAATGTTGCCAGCTAATAAATAAAAGTTGTGATCCTCAAGCAATTTTTAGTTGTTACGATTTCTTAATTTCCAAATGTCATTAATTATTGCATGCTATATTGTTTGTTTTATTTCCAGATCCTGTATTACAAGGCTGGACATGAAGACAATACACCATATGAAATAGCAAAACAAGCGGGAAAGAAATTACAAATGGTTGGTAGCAGTGGTTTCTGGAGAGATTTGCAGAATTCACAGGGACTGTGCAAATGTTCATTGAAATTAGAATATTGTGGAGTTGAACAGATTAAACTCTCTTTGGAGCATAAGATATTCTTTTTTGTTATACGAGTAGAGAGATATATTCAAGGGCGTCGCTAAGGCAGTCGTTGGATGCGAACAAAGCCCCATCTCATGGTGCAACTGCATGTTATTTTCCTACCATAGACAGCGCAGTACTGGGCTCTTTAATAAATAAGCATAGGAATCGACCCCTTCTCAAGAAATCCTGGTGACATCCATGATATTTTGCCTCTGATTGTTTGAGATTGTACGTCTCGGCTTAGTTTCTATCCATATATCATCAGTCTCAAAATTGTTGTTTTTTGCCTTGTAGGAATTTTTATACCAAAATGGAGGTGACAGTAAGTGCTTTTCGTTGAGTTAACAAGTTTGAGCTAAAATATAACCCACAACCATCAGAGGAAGGTACCAATCTGCAGCAGTTAAAGCAGTCTCTGGACTGCACCACCACGGTCCCTAAAAAGTATATTTAGAGAATGTATTCCATCAAGTTGAATTTAGAAGTTGGTACATGTATATGAAATTAAGACATATTAGTTTTCATTTCAAGTCATCAGTCATATGTAATAAGAAATCATCTTCAGTTCTGATCCTGAGGTATTTTCAAAATCAATTGATTTCACTTTTAATCCTGAATGTATACTCAGAATTATTCTTTTCTCTGAGATGCATATTAATTTTAGTGACATATTCCGAATATAAATTTCCCATTAAAGATGTATGTGACAGTGTTAATATCGAATATTGATATACTGGATGGTGACGGCTTACCCTAACCTCTGTAACACTGATTGTTGGAAACCTCTGAGCATTCTACCCCTATATTACCATACTGAAGGTTTTATCTTGCTATTTTATCTGTTTTTTTGCAGAATCTGCTCGATTCACTGACTCGCCCACTGTGAGTATTCATTTCTGCATATCTAAAATTTTCATCATTATTCCACCATAGTTTAATCAAATTTCTGCTCTTTATTTATCGACAGAGATTTCCCAGTCCTAAATTTCTAATTTTTGAGGATTCAACCTACCACTCTGCTAACGTCTGGCTTTTGGTGAATATGAATACCCAGAGGTGTATTCCTTTCATGTGTCATCTATGTTATCACAATAACTCATAAAGGATTATAGCCATGCCTTCCAAATTCACCCCACACATGCAGCTGGATATGGATCTAAAGCCAATCAAAAGACCAACCTTGATTTATTTCTCCAGTGTGAAATTAAAAAACAAAAATAATAGGTTTAATTTGGTTAGCACAATACCTCTTTAAAGGTCATTGGTGGCCTTGCTAAATTTACACCACTATTGTAGCTACTATTTCTTACCAGAACTCTGTTGAAGATGAGTGACCTTGACCTATTTTGTTTGCCCTATTTACCAGAACCCTGTTGAGGATGAGTGACCTTGACCTATTTTGTTTGTCCTTTTTTCAGTTTTTAGAGGCCAGGCTACGTTCCACGGTCTGTCATCAGGGATTTCTATATAAAACTGGCAGCAACAGGAAAGGTAGATCCAATTTGAAATGCTTCTTCTAATTTCTCAGCACAAAAAGTTTATTTCTTTAGAGTGTATGTATATGAGTAGTTATGGGAGGTGATAGAGACTTAAATACATGAAAGAATTATTATTATATTGAGAACATTTTATTGATCATATATTATTGATTAATGACCTGGTTATTTAAAGACAACTCAAAAGTATATTGATAAGCTAATTAAGATCACTTCCAAAAATTTCTTTTTTCAGATTTTTTAAGACGCTGGTGTCAGTTAGAACATGGGACACTGAGCTATTTTCTAGATGATAAGGTAATGTAACATATTCAAGGACAATATAACTGTGATTGTGGATCACCAGTCTTGGCAAAATCAACTTATCAAATTAAACAATTACTTTGGACAGAGATCTCCAAAGTATCTTCATTTGCAAATTGAAGATTTTTCTCTAATTACCATGATTGTTACAAAATTAACATGATCAATATATACCTAATCTTTGTCTATTCAAAATTCAAACTACTTTTGTTATTTACTGATGGGGTAACATATAACAGCAGGATATTTTGTTGGAAGGCTGCATTCCTTATAAATAGAGTTTCTTTAAGATATTACAATATACCTACCAGAATTACAATAGTATGTTTCAATTCTATCAACAGACAACAACAGCTAAAGACAGTATTGAGTATGATTCAATGCTTGGACTTCATGCAACTGCAACTGAAAAGTAAGATTTTGTTGTTTTGCAAAAAGTGGAACCAATTACTTTCTTTACTTCTTTTATTCTGCCAGTATTGTCAGGTTATTTAAATCCAATCTGAGAATATTAAAGTCCGGTAAAAATAAATATTATTGAATTCAAAAGCAAATTAATTAACATTATTTCAATGGGGTTCGCCAACTCGAACGGACACCAGGTGGCTACGTGTACCAAGAGGTAACTGGCGCATGCCCATGTTGTTTTTCAGGACGTCACAAAGGCAACGTCATAATTGTTCATTTTATGATGCCACGTCTTCTTTACCTGTTGGAGCACTAGCGCTGCCTAGTGTGGCTGGCGATCCCCATTCATATGGTATAACATCTTCTAAGGCTGAAAAAAATAAATTTCTAGCTTCTCAGGCATTTTGTTTTGTCCCATGCCACATATTAAAGTGGGAGTGGACTATACTGTTCGGCCATCCATTCTAAATGTTGTGAACAATTCATCAATAACATGGAGGGCTAGAGACTTCATCTTTGGTACAATGCTGTCTTATGGGGTCCTCTAGCTCAAGTTCACTCAGGACTGACCTTGACCTATTTTCAAAGAAGTCAAAATGTGAATAGCAGTGACTGTCTCTTGTGAATACAATATCTAAGGGGCAAATAGAGCTAGAGCCTTGATATGTGGCCCAATGCTGTCTTTTGAGGCCTCTAGGTTCACTCAGGACTGACCTTGTCCCATTTTCAAAGGTCACAGAGGTCAGAATGTGAATAGCAATGACAGTCCTTCATGAACACTATCTATGGGACAAACAGATCTAGAACCTTGACATGTAGCACAATTCTTTCTTATGGAGGCCTCTAGGTCAAGTTCAATCATGAATGACCTTGACCTATTTTCAAGGTCACCAGTCAAAATTTGAATAACAGTGACAGTCCCTTGTGAACACAAAATCTAAGGGGCAAATAGAACTGAGACTTGATAGCCCCCCTCTCCCCCCCCCCCCCATCCCTGCAAGAATAAAAGAAGCTTTTTTGCTTTCTGACAATGAAAAAGACTTGATCATTGTGGCATTACAACAATAACGCTGTGGTGCCTGTTAAGCTAGACATTTATTTCACTCAGCTGAAGTTTAGGGATTCACAGACCTTAGGTTCCGACATTTTCTTTTTCCCTAACATTGATGTGAATTGGAGAGTCAGGGAATTTTGCATGATGGGGTTGTTTTTTATTACAGATATGCAAATTCCTTTGAGTTGAGTACAACAAAACATGGGAATCGTTTCTTCCTGTTTGCAGCAGACATTGTAGATGACCGGTTGTCATGGTTACATGCTCTTGCCAAGGTATAGCATACATTGTCTGTGATTTGTGGATATATCCATCTAACAGCCTAAAGGTTCTACCAAATACCCCCTGCACACTTTGTATGAAACGTATAAAGAAGCTGTGTAAAGAACAAGTTAAGATTATTTTTCTATGAAAAATGACTTCAAATTAGATTTACACAATAAAATGGATGTGATGAAAATCGTATTGGAACCCTAACCTCTGACCTGTGATGTCAGGGTTTAATTTTGATCATGTCGTATAATATCGACTGGTCGGTTGTGTCTGATGTCCTATTGTGACATACATTGCACAATAATTTGGTATGATGACATCATGATGATGTCAACAAAGTGTCGTGATGTTGTTACAATCGAAATGTCAACCAGAACATTAGCTATGATTGCTCGATGCGAATGATCGTAATCGGACTCCTTCATCATGGGCCAGTAGGTCACGGCCTTCACCGTTTCCAAACAGGCATGGTAATGGACAGATCAAATTTTTTTTTTTTACCAAAAACAGCAAAGCGCTAAAAGTCAAATATAACCTCTTGCAACAGTTTAGCATCAAAAAAGTAGAGGTTGTGGGAATCATTTGGTAGAACTTTTAATGTACTGAATGCTGTGTGAATCAGTAGTAGATGCCATAATTTGAGTACTTGTAAAGGAAATGGAGGATAAAATAGGGAGAAATTCCAGAAGTTGAAACAGTTTGTAAATATATGATATCATTACAGAGAAGCTGATTATAGCTTTGATATCTGACCACGTTTTTTTTTCTTCGCAGAGTTTCTGTCCAATGTGTTTAATGGAGAAGATAGAAAAGTTTGACTTTAGTTATGCTGGCTTTGCTTACATAAGGGAAGGAATAACACAGGTTTGTCACCACATATAAAGTCTTATAGGCTTCCATAGATTTCTGTATGAACCACCAACATAGAAATGTTGCCAATTTTGATAGCTCTCCATTCCTTATGAATTAACACACATTTATATTTTCATTTCTGTGTTTGCTGAAATCCATTTGGAATAAGAAGATTGATAGATGATTCTTTAGAAGCTTGCTTTAAAAATTACAACTCTGCAGATTGCTATATTCTACAAAGATACATGTATTTTACCATAATGATAGTAAATGTGAAGATTTCTGTTTAGGTAGAAAGTTTTGATGATGAATATGGTACAATGTTATTAAGTGACCATCATTGTATTCACAGGACTGGAGTAAGTCCTGGCTCATGTTGTGTGGGAAAATCCTATATTATACAGTTGAGGTAATGGTGCATTTGTTTATAATGTAGATTTATTTCATGATGGCTCTTGTCTGCAATTACTTGTTTCTTTCTTCTTCCATAAAAATGTCAATAAAAATAAAAAACAAAATGTTTTTAGAAATATTTTCCTTTAGAATTTGCTAGATGAAGATACCGAATCAACAAAGATTTAATTTGATACTGTCTTTAGGAAACTAGTTGTATATCCATTGAATATTTAAAAGAAAATAACAGCATGCTGTCATTGAAAAACTGTGACAGTATACTTACATGTATTCAACTTGTGTTGTAGTTAATACAGTCAGAGAACTTACAAGAGGTAGATCTGAGAAAAGTCCATCATGTCAGTAAGTATGCTTAATTATATATGTTTGCTATAACTAACTGTCATTGAAGTGTCCAGAAGTTAGATGATTCAGAATGGCTCTGAATTTTGGTAACATTGAAAGATATAGGCCTACAGCTAGATACCTGTAGCTGAGTGTGTAAATGTAACTAGCTGGTGATGAAAATGAGTGTGTGGTGTAGAAGTGATGAGTACATCTTCAGTCTTTTAGGGAGAGATGTTGATATAGGGCAAGCCTGTTCACCCATCCCATTTCATGACATTGTTGGAATAAAATACTTTTTAAACCAATATTCGTCATGGGCTTTTACAGAAACTTGGCTGGATATCTTAAAAGTGTGATTGGCTGGATATCTTGAAATTGTGATTGGTGGAATATCTTGAAATTGTGATTGGTGGGATATCTTGAAATTATGATTGGTGGGATATCTTGAAATTGTGATTGGTGGGATATCTTGAAATTGTGATTGGCTGGATGTCATGAAATTTTCTACATGAGCCAATGAAAATACCTGACTTCTTATTCAGAATTTGAACTGACCAATCAGGCATTTTAATACTTTAATCCCTGATACATGAAGTTACTGTGTAATAAATTCCAGTGCAAGAGAACCATTTGATAAACCACTATATGATTAAACCAATATGACATTGTATTATTACAGGGTTACAAGAGTCCTCCACCAATGAAGTCTGTATAGAGGGTGGTCCATGTGTTGTACTTGATCTCTCTGGAAAGTGAGTACTCCACAGACATCGTTCATACAAGATCTGCTCCAGAATAATATTTCCATTTCAGTGTGTGTCACCTTTATGACTCCCTGTCAGGTTATATGATTTTCAACTGGTGTTGACAGAGATCAGACATCATGCTGAACAAATTTAGAAATTCTGTTCAAGGAACAGAACTAGAAATTCAACTGTAATGTTTGGTTCCTGAAGAGTTTTATTGTCAAGGACCAAAATTTTAGCTATGAATAAAAACGTGACATAATTGTGCATAAATGATTGAAGGGTGCTGATATGTGTAATTGTACCGGTATAATATTTCATTCTATTTCACAGGTCATTATATGTACAGGCTGATCTCCACAGAGACACAGACAAGTTACACACAACTTTCCAGCAAGTCTCCTCAGTAAGTATATCCATGTATATTCATGCTATAATTCGTCTTATTTAAACCCTGGTTTATAATAGTGTGTATAGAAATGTGAACCGGATTCCATCATGATTAGTTTGTCTGAAAATATTCACCGACTTGGATAAAGTAGAACAAATTCAAGGAGTAGACGAGAAGAATGTTATGGATAACAACTTCTATGTTCAAACAATATTATTGCTTGATAAGCCAGATTAGCTAAGCCTCACTTAACTCCCACTGTACTGATAGTTTTAACATTTCCAAACTGGTATCAATTCTGTCACATTGATGAAACAAGATAGACTCAACATCATCAACATAGTCGCAAAGATGATACTCAGAGCATGTAATATGATGAAAAATAGTTGTCAAGGAATTTCCTATTTTAGTATGCCAATGACAGGCAATTGTGGAACATATTTCTCTTTACAATTCTATCGATACAGTTAAAAGGGATTTCCTATCAGTAAGTGTGAGTATATGTCCATGGTGAGCAGGTGGTGCCAACATCAAGTTTGGGCAAATTAGACTGATAGCGTCAGACATATACACAGATTTTTGAAGACTTACACCTGCCTAAGTTCACTAGCATAGCGATATTCTATCTGCAGATATATCAAGTGACATCAAACAGTAGTGTTCAATGATGCCTCAAGGCAGATGCTTTTAATAGTTTGTGATGGCCCTGTGCTTCATCAAGACATTTGTATGTCACGAGTCACTAAAGTCAATGTCACAATGGCAACAATTTTGTTATCAGGATCACTATGCCCATCATTGACAGTGTTGCCGTGATGTTGAAAATGGGGTAACACCTTTAGTTTTCAACTGTTGGAAACTCATCTATTGTAATAAAGAAAGTGTTATTTGTGAGAATGTCATGCTAATTGTAGTATATTTCAAGTTCTAAAATACCACTGAAGGAAAAATTGAGTATACCCCCCCCCCCTAAATATATGTTCTCTGATATTTTGATGGTCCGAATAACCCTATACTGAGTTGATACATACTGCAAATTATATCATAAATTGATAACTTGTTTTGACAGAGTGAGAGTCTGAGTTTAGAAGGTCAGCAACTGACTCCAAGCAATGTCCCTGTGATAGTAGACAAGTGTATCAACTATATAGAGTTACACGGTGAGTAGACTCCAAGCAATGTCCCTGTGATAGTAGACAAGTGTATCAATCATATAGAGTTACACGGTGAGTAGACTCCAGGCAATGTCCATGTGATAGTAGACAAGTGTATCAATCATATAGAGTTACACGGTGAGTAGACTCCAGGCAATGTCCATGTGATAGTAGACCAGTGTATCAATCATATAGAGTTACATGGTGAGTAGACTTCAGGCAATGTCCCTGTGATAGTAGACAAGTGTATCAATCATATAGAGTTACACGGTGAGTAGACTCCAGGCAATGTCCATGTGATAGTAGACAAGTGTATCAATTATACAGAGTTACACGGTGAGTAGACTCCAGGCAATGTCCCTGTGATAGTAGACAAGTGTATCAACTAAATAGAGTTACACAGTGAGTAGACTCCAGGCAATGTCCCTGTGATAGTAGACAAGTGTATCAATCATATAGAGTTACATGGTGAGTAGACTCCAGGCAATGTCCCTGTGATAGTAGACAAGTGCATCAATCATATAGAGTTACACGGTGAGTAGACTCCAGGCAATGTCCCTGTGATAGTAGACAAGTGTATCAACTATATAGAGTTACACGGTGAGTAGACTCCAGGCAATGTCCCTGTGATAGTAGACAAGTGTATCAACTATATAGAGTTACATGGGGAGTAGACTCCAGGCAATGTCCCTGTGATAGTAGACAAGTGCATCAACTATATAGAGTTACACGGGG
Organism: Hanleya hanleyi; assembly: GCA_036873755.1. Classification (NCBI taxonomy): domain Eukaryota; kingdom Metazoa; phylum Mollusca; class Polyplacophora; order Lepidopleurida; family Hanleyidae; genus Hanleya; species Hanleya hanleyi. The sequence continues at coordinate 37,634 of JAVTVY010016622.1, forward strand.
AGTAGACTCCAGGCAATGTCCCTGTGATAGTAGACGAGTGTATCAATTATACAGAGTTACACGGTGAGTAGACTCCAGGCAATGTCCCTGTGATAGTAGACAAGTGTATCAATCATATAGAGTTACACGGTGAGTAGACTCCAGGCAATGTCCCTGTGATAGTTGACAAGTGTATCAACTATATAGAGTTACACGGTGAGTAGACTCCAAGCAATGTCCCTGTGATAGTAGACAAGTGTATCAACTAAATAGAGTTACACGGTGAGTAGACTCCAGGCAATGTCCCTGTGATAGTAGACAAGTGTATCAATCATATAGAGTTACACAGTCAGTAGACTTCAGGCAATGTCTCTGTGATAGTAGACAAGTGTATCAATTATATAGAGTTACACGGTGAGTAGACTTCAGGCAATGTCTCTGTGATAGTAGACAAGTGTATCAATCATATAGAGTTACACGGTGAGTAGACTCCAAGCAATGTCCCTGTGATAGTAGATAAGTGTATCAATCATATAGAGTTACACGGTGAGTAGACTCCAGGCAATGTCCCTGTGATAGTAGATAAGTGTATCAATCATATAGAGTTACACAGTCAGTAGACTTCAGGCAATGTCTCTGTGATAGTAGACAAGTGTATCAATTATATAGAGTTACACGGTGAGTAGACTTCAGGCAATGTCCCTGTGATAGTAGATAAGTGTATCAATCATATAGAGTTACACGGTGAGTAGACTCCAGGCAATGTCCGTGTGATAGTAGACAAGTGTATCAATTATATAGAGTTACACAGTAAGTAGACTCCAGGCAATGTCCGTGTGATAGTAGACAAGTGTATCAATTATATAGAGTTACACAGTAAGTACTGTATCTGTGGTATTGCAGGTCTGGCCTTTTGTGGAGCGCACAAGGCTCGCGCTCCATCACGCTCCTAATTTTCTTTTGAGGAGCGTCATTATCGCGCACATGGGCTCGTCAGTCTGTGTTGTTGTAATACCATCAAGCACTGTTGTTGGGCTGCATTAGGAAAAGCTTTTGATATGCCTGCCTCACCTCATGACTTCCCAAGAATAGTTTCCCAGACTTTCCCTGCTTTTATTTAATCAAAGTATACTTAATAAACAAAGTAAATCCCGCCAACTTTCCCGTTTTTCATGGATCAAAGAGCACATGGAAGATGTTACTTTTCTACCTCTTTCACAAAAGAGTTACAATCAACTTAGGGACAGACTTATACTCAACTAACAAGATTTTGGCACACTTTCTCTTCATTATGAGCATTTAGTAGGCTATCTATTGACCAAATCTGTAAAAATATATTTGTGAACAGCTTATTTCTTCACAAACTTCCACAAAAATATTGTTTTATCATTGCAAAGTATTTTACTTTGTCACTGATATAACTTGTGAATAATTGTTTTATATAGCCAAGCAGGGTGCCCAAATTGTAAATTTTCCATTTTCTATTTAATATAGAAATGCAACTCTGGAGCTATGCTCCACAAACATTTAAATTTGAATTTATTTATTTTTTATAAAGTGTAAATGAAATTGGTATCAATAGTATATACTACATTGTTACATTACACATTTATGCACTCACATACAGTATACAAGTAATTTGAAGGCGTTAAATTCTAGAAGAGCAAATCACCCTTCCTGGAAAATTTAGGAGGTTTTTGAAGGCGTTAAATTCTAGAAGAGCAAATCACCCTTCCTGGAAAATTTAGGAGGACTGTTTTAGCTCTCCATCATTTTTCAAATGGCGAGGCCTGGTATTGACAGTCTCAGTGTATCAGATGTGATGATCTTACATCTGACTTACAGGCTAGAGAAATGTTGTGCGAGCAAGAGAGTTATTATGAATGAATCGCCTAAACATTGAGGAAAGAATTGTCCTTCAACATGACAGCTTCTTGTTATAATTTAAACACCTGTAAGTTCACAGAGTGCATGGTGTCAATCAGTTGTAGATCTCCTAACCCAGCCAGTCAAATTAAAATCTTGAATTGCTGTGGTTGGATGATGCAAATCCTGAAGGATACATGTAGAGATAGCCACTGAAATTTTCTGTTATTTTACCCAAGTTCTGTTATTTTCATTATCCATGTTATTCGACTGAGCTGAAGAAAGAATTCTCAATGGTTCTTGCTATATATAGATATATGTAAGGTAATTCATATGGTAACCATGGATACTAAGCATTATACAGTCCTATCTTATGCTCTTACTGAAGACCAGAGATAGTCACATGGATTTTGACATAAGATCTGTTTGATTACTGAATACTGTGGGTTGGATTTGTTTGTTTGTTATCATGTTAGAACATACATTACAAGGAGAGATGAGCATTCCGCATGTTTAATTTGAGACTGGAAGGTAAATTCAATTATGATGTGTATATATTCTCTTTCCTGATACTACAGGTATAACTGTGGAGGGTGTGTACAGACTTAGTGGAACACATTCTAAGGTGGCTGCCTTATTGGAGGTATTCAGAAAAGGTATGGAGAAATTGGTCTGTTTTAGTTCATCTAAGTAGAATTATTCACAGGTTAATAACTACATATCTTTTGTAGCAATTTCAGACAAGAATATATACGACTGGTAAATATGTAATATTTGTACACCTTTTATTGTAACATTGAGGGAGCAGTTTAATGATACAAATAATACGGATTTGCTGAACTAACAACTGCTATAAAAGGCATTCTGTGTGAATTCCTGTCTTCTTCATACATTAACTCAATTACTAAGCATAGCCTTTTTACCCCTCGGCCGAAATTTGGCCGAAGGGTATTGTCGTCGTCCTGTACGTCCATCTGTCCGTCACACCTTTCTCGTTACCAAGATATCTTTAGAACGACTTAACCTAGGCACACCAAACTTGCACTGCACATCCATATGCTCATGACCCAGAATCCTATTGAATCTGGACCCGATTGGTTGGAAACTTTGGCGACTATATTTAATTTATGCGAAACCATTAATCTTGTGTATCTCCGGTACCATTTCACTGTTCAGTGTGAAACTTGGTATAGATCGTCGATGCATCAAGAAACTTCAAAGGAATGACCAAACCAATTTCCCTGATTCGGTGGAAACCTTGGTGGCCATCTTTAATTTATGCAAAATCTTTAATGATATATATCTCTGATACCATCAAGTGTTCTATACGAAACTTGGTATACAGCATCAGTTCCTCTGAGTGGCGGGAAGGATGGGCGGCCATCTTTAATTTATGCGAAATCATTAATGATCTCTATCTCTGATACCGTTCAAGTGCTCGATGTAAAATTTGGTATAAATCATCGATGCATCAAGAGACTTATGTAATGAATACCGGTTTCTCTGATTGGACGGAAACCTTAGAGGCCATTTCTAATTGCAAAATTTTTCATAATCTTTATATTTGTCACTTGACTGCTTGGTGTTCCTGAAGTCTTGATTCAAATTGAATACATTATGAATGACTGGCGCCCAGAGCCGAGGGGTTTTCAGATGCGCAGCTTCGTATTCACACAGGCCACAGTTTCTCTTCGAACAAGTGTTGTCACTTTATAAATATGCATTCAATTATGCAGTGGCCCGAGTTTTACAAGATAAATGAAAGTTGAAGTAATGGTCTTCCAATTTGAGTCTATAGCCTATTCGAAAAGGATTTGATCTCCCTTATTCCACTAAGATGCATTGGGGCCGGGAACTTCCAATAAAAGTGAAACCAGGATAATTACTTACCGGAAGTACTAGATCTTCATACCTTTTCCATTAATGGCTGTACCAAAATGTGTTGTGGAATGCTATTGATTGGCTGGCCCTCTTAAGCACCTCATCTCACAAACAGTGGTTCTGATTGGGTCTTTAAGGAAATGTACACCTTCACTTCTGAAGAGAAATTGTGGCCTGCTCCATCGGTCAAGACTATTAACATGGCAATGCATAGCAATTTACCTGTATGATATCTGAAGATGTATTAATATTAGCTTTCAAAGACTGATAACTGACAGTGAGACATACAGTATGTAATACAGTTCACAATGTTCCATTCAAGACATCAAATGGTTAGAAATTGAACGTATAAGTGTTAATGTATTCGTGTATGGTATTCTCAGATGCCAGAGCTGTGATATTAAGGACGGAGGATTACCCCGTTCATGAGGTAGCTAACTGTTTGAAGAGGTATTTCCGCAGTCTCGATGACCCCTTGTTCACAAAGAAATTGTACAACCAATGGATGGAAAAGGCTGGTAAGACATTACTAGAATGTTGATGTTGATTGGTTAATAATTCTCAATCGCTAGTCTGGTAGGAATTTGTTTATTAAACAATTTTGTTTAGTTTTTATGTTTCTTGAGTCATTCTGATTGATTAATATGCTGGACCAACCATTGTCCTTGACATACTTCAAGATTTACAGAATTGTCTGACATAAGACATTTCCGACTGGATGGGTTTGCACCATTTATCCCATATATTAACATTTTTTTCTTGGTTTGTTTGAAAATAAGTTTTGTGGCTATTTTATGATTTCTCTTATTTATTACAGTCATAACCGATCAGAGCACAAAGTTACAATGGTACCAGTACCTGCTCAACCAACTTCCCCTGGTCAACCAAATCACATTGAAAAAATTGGTCCTTCATCTTGTCAAGTAAGTCGGTTGCTGGAATCAGTTATTTAGATTTTGACATTAGTGACAACACTATTGCACAGAACCTCTCTTTACTTAAAAAAAAAACAGTAGGTAAAATTGATCACATTATAATGGAACAGTGTTTATCGGTTCAAATATTTCATAGAATTTATAAGGATCGGTGCTACAATGAAACCTGTGAATACGGAATCTTGTCCCAAGCATGGTCGGTATATACAGGGTTCACTGTATATTGATTCTGTCTATTAGATTATGACATGAAGCAATTAAACAATGGCTAAACCTGGTTACTGACAGTTACTTGATTAAATTTAAGACATTTTCTATACTCTATCAAGATTATGGAATTATCTTGATTATTTTCTTTTCCAGTGTTTCACAACATGAGTCCGAGAATAAAATGGGTGTTACACAAATTGCGTCCATATTTGGCCCCGCTCTTACAACTCTGGACTCAGATGCAGTAAGTTTGACTTCTGTATGAAAGCCTGAATTATGGCAAAACATTGTAGAATATGTCTGCTGTTCACTGTAACAGGTCTTAGGATAAATCTGTTGTCAAAATTCACAAAATAATATTCAGATGTATACATCTTCCCAGCTGAAATCAGTAGTGAAAGCATAGGATAAGATAGTGGTTATTAATCATTTTACATAAAATCCTGTCAATTTTATATTTATTTTAATATAGCGCAGACAATGCCATACTTGTGTATAATACCCATGTTTGTTAATTAGTACTACATGTCGTTGTTTCTGTGCTGTACTGGATATGTCCAGGATAATTGGAACTGTGGGCAATCTTGTGTCCTGGCACATGTAGGCACTGCCATGATATGATTGAGAAATTGTTGAAATCCTACTCGCTCACTCACTAGTTGTCAAACTTACAGGCCCCAGGAGGTCAGGCAGGATTTGGGTACACAAACCGAGAGATCTCACTGATGATGGATATGATGCAGTACAGTACATGGCTCTTTGAGGTAAGCTCTACAACTGGGGATCTCGACTACATGTCTTTGTAATAAACTAATGGAACAGTGCATCAGGTGAGATATAGTGGATATTGAACACATGATGCTCTGTAGATCCTACCAATCACTCTCACAGTGACTGTCTGTTCAGAAAGTGTAGCAGACACTGGTAAGCTGGCTGCAGTTTCTTAATTTTAGGTTCAATATAATAAATTTCTAGCTTCTCGGGCAACTGCTTTATCATATTTTCAGTGCAACATCAACCCTTTTTCTTACCCACAGCTGAAAAACAACATTTTTTTCTTTTACACATTTTCTCTCACACAGTTTTGCCAAAATAATATTCTTGAACATTGAGTCAAAGAGTAGTTTGATGTCTTCCTTTATTTGCAGGAAATATTATTGTTGAAGTTTGACTCTTTGAGTAACTCGAAGAACATTGTTAGTTTCATGCAAATTGCATTGAACTAATACATCGGTTTGCGAGAAATGATGGGTATATTTGGTGAAAGATTAAAAAAAAAAAAGAAGATTTTTAAAAAGCCTCCCATCCTCATCATTTTATTTAAAAAAGAGTGTCTGTGCTGCGAGAGAGTAACTTTATTCAGCTGAATGTATATAGTAATTGCTCTAGTATTTGATTTCTCATACCTGAAGTATCTGTTTTGATTCTTTTCCTCATGATCTAAATTATTTCATATTTTCGCTTGGTATAAAACCATCAAAAACTAACCTTTGTTGCCTTTTTTAAATACTTCAGATTTTCCCATATGTGATAATTCATGTGCAGTGAGTCTCATATTTATGTTCTGTCTATTTTTATGATCAGTTGGACAAGAATGAACTAGAGGCCAAACAGAAGATGGAGAAAGCCATGGAGAAGTTGAAAGCTTTATCAGCCAGACCGGTAAATGGTGTTAGGACTCGTGTTAATGTATACTGCAAAAGTACAGAATAACATTTTAGAATATCGAAGACAGCAGCTCAATGGGAGCAACTTGAGGAGAGATATTACAAACAATAGATACAGTGAAACCTGTGTGAACTGACCATGCTTGGGACCAGATTATAGTGTCCGGTTTGACAGGGTTCTGGTTTATCAAGTCCCTTAAATTTAAGTATTGGGACCATGGATAATGTTGGTATTTAGAGGTTGGTCATTTTACCCGGATGTCGGTATACACAGGTTTCAATGTACTCAATTTGTGTATGAGAATTACCGTGTAATATGTACAACTTGTTACTGGTCTTACCTCAGGAATAACATGTGAAACTGATTTTGTTGGTCACTATGTTGTAATGTTTAACAGATATAATGATGAAATCCACTTGTTTATATATTGTCAGTGACCACAAACATGATCATATATCCAGATATCCTCTGAATTTCTTGATTATTTGCAGGCATCCACAGTAGAGTCTGGGTTTATCATGGGTGTCTATGTAGACAGTCCACATGGGGATTGTGTGACTCTACAGGTAAAGATTGATTAAATGAAAGAAGTGTGTGTCTCTGCCAAACTAATCTTGATGTTCCAGAACAATGTTACACATGATGTCATGTATAATCATCCGCAAAGCCAATCCCCACATGCACAAAATTCAAGTTAATCCTTTAATGAAGACCTTCGCTGATAGCTGATGCTGTTCACATAGCAGTTCATTCATTCTCTCTCTTCCCTATCTCTTTAGCCTAGAATATCTCCCTAGTATAATCCGTGGCGTGTCCGACTCCTCCTACTCCTCCTCCTCCTACTCCGCTTTACTCACTGCACAGCGGGTCGCATAGGTGTGGCGCTGGATAGGGTGGGGCGAGAGATCTGGGGTTTTCGCTACCTGAGATTCCATGAGCCAGGCTTGCACCCTACAGTAGAATGGGTCGACTGCGCATGCGCGATTAGTAGTATAGAAAGGGCACGCGATCTCCCTATCCCTATAGGTGTGGCGCGGGATAGGGTGGGGCGAGAGACCTGGGGTTTTCGCTACCTGAGATTCCATGGGCCAGGCTTGCACCCTACAGTAGAATGGGTCGACTGCGCATGCACGATTAGTAGTATAGAAAGGGCATGCGATCTCCCTATCCCTATACCGCATATATGTGGCGCGGGATAGGGTGGGGCAAGAGACCTGGGGTTTTCGCTACCTGAGATTCCATGGGCCAGGCTTGCACCCTACAAGGGTGGAATGCGCATGCGCGATGAGTAGTGCGCGATGAGTAGTATAGAAAGGGCACGCGATCTCCCTATCCCTATAGGTGTGGCGCGGGATAGGGTGGGGCGAGAGACCTGGGCTTCTCGCTACCTGAGATTCCATGGGCCAGACTAGCACCCTACAGTAGAATGGGTCGACTGCGCATGCGCGATGAGTAGTGTGCGATGAGTAGTATAGAAAGGGCACACGATCTCCCTATAAACTAACCCATGGGGATGAATGAACCCATGGGGGTGAATGAGCCATTGGGGTGAATGAGCACTCGTGTTTTTAACCAATGGTAACTGGATTATTTTTCACCTGCAGCTGCCAAAATTATAAGCACAATGGTCCTTTCTTGAAATAGTAAGATAATTTTATCCACTTTAATCATATTTACACCAATTATCAACAGTTAAAAACCCCGTCCCAGATAGCTGTTTCACACCGCAATGATCATCACATGCTGGCGGCATAGTTTATTATGTTTTGTAATCACAGCTCTCCCTATGCTAATATATACCATCAGGCTAAACTGGCAGAAATGAATATATCCTGTTTGAACTTAAATTTGGGAAAAAAACATGAAGGATGACAAAACTTGTGCCTCCCACCATCATGGTATGATAACAGGACTGTATGATTATATTGGTGTGCAATGCTCTTGATTGGAGATAGGACCAGGCAGCACTACTCCTGTGAAATCCTACACTCATCTAATGTCTCTGGTATTTCTATAGTTTATTTTAGTATTCATGTTTCCATGTTAACTTATATTAGTAAATTGCTATATATTTCTGTCTTCCATGGCCTGCTGAAATATTGCTGTGAATTCGATTAATATTTTTTCAGGTCTCTGTGACGATGAGTGTGGAAGAGTTGATAGAGAAAGCCAAAGAGAAGAAAGGGTTACAGGGGGAATGGGCTTTACATGAATGTGTTTGTGAGGGAGTTCTCGGTATGTATAACTCTCCTGTACACACTGCTAACATTCTGGATGTTTGCCTGACTCACTCATAGCTAGCTCTTGTTTTAGGTTTAAGGTTTTGCTGTATTTCACATTTACTGGTTGTCTATAACTTTTGTGATCTTTTGAAAAACATTTGATCACCAGCTATCCCCAGCTACAGTCTCTGTCGATGAATTAATTTAGATAATTGTGTTTTCAAGTTTTTTCTCTGCATCGAATGTTTTGAACTGTAATGCATATTAAAGTGATCGTAAACCCTCAAGTAAAGTTTCCATCAAATGAAAGACCATTGCAAACAGTGTTGGAAAATATTTATTGTAATTTCTTACGATTTTATTACACAGAGTAAACTGCAAATAAAGCATGGTATTCTATGTTGGTCTGTTGCAATCATATTTAGGTCCAGTGACGTCACACTGCCTTAATACATATATTTCAAACTGTGTGTGCACTTTCCAATGCTTGATTCAAGCTTAAGGTGTGTATAGTTTGAGTTTCAACACAGACTCACTGTTCCAATGTGCATGTTTCTCTCAAATCCGGGAAATTAAATGCAAGATTCAAATTAACTTGACAGTTATGAGTTACCAGCTCCACGATTTTGGTGAAATATGCACATTGGAACAGTAAGTCTGTGTTGAAACTCAAAGTATACACACCTTAAGCTTGAATCAAGCATTGGAAAGTGGATACAAAGTTTGAAATATATGTATTAAGGCAGTGTGACGTCACTAGACCTAAATATGATTGCAACAGACCACCATAGAATATCATGCTTTATTTGCAGTTTACTCTGTGTAATAAAATCGTAAAAAATTACAATAAATATTTTCCGACACTGTTTGCAATGGTCTTTCATTTCATGGAAACTTTACTTGAGGGTTTACGTTCACTTTAAGGAAACTAAATAATCAATCTGCTTTATGTTGTGAAATTTCAGAAAGGCCATTGAATGGCAAGGACCGAGTGTTCATCATCACACAAGAGTGGCAGAACTGGGACGAGGAGTACAGGAAAGGAGTGTGTCTCTGTCTCAAGGTGGCTGACTTCGTACAGACTATGCACTCATTGGTCAGTATAATTCACTTACTCTGCAGGCTTTGTTCTAATTGGTCTATCTTATCCACATCCTTTACCCATTGGTTGGTCTGCCACTCCCTGTGAGAGCTGTTCGGTCATATGTGCATTTGTTTGTATATTTCAGTATGAGTTTCATTCTCCTCTGTTTGGTGAACTACGCTTCAGTGAGAAGAAATCATACAAAAAATACTGCTTTGAATTCAAACAGTCCAAGTTAACATGTTATAAAGATGCCAGGGTAAGTTGCCTTGATAGAGCCATTAACTAACGATGGCACTTTTGATAGATAATACTACATGTAGATGTATTGAAAACAATTTGACACAAATGGAAAAGTCAGATTTTTCTATAGGATACAAATAATACTTCTCCATCATCCTAATCTTCGCTATCTTCATCATCCTAATCTTCGCTATCTTCATTCATGATGTCTGAACTGAGTAGATACGCCAGGTTGCTCAGAAAAACACAAATTTTACTCTTTTTGAGGTTTATTTGAACTCATGAATATTCCTGAAGATGATCAAAATATAGCAACTTCTGCCTGTATTCAGAATTACCTACCTAATTCATCATGTTGATACTTTGCACAGTATGAAACTACAATCAGCAAAATATTATTAAAAAAACCCCAATGTACTACAATATAAAAGGCCGGAATATTTTCATTCAAACCTTTGTCCAGGCAAACAACACGATAGGAGAGTGGGAAGTTGAAAAGTTGTCACTATTCCATGGTGTAGAAAAGAAAAGGAACCCCCCTTCAGAGTAAGTATTGAGTTTGAGGTTTGATATATCTGAACATTATTCTGTCTTATCCATGCAAAGGTTCAGATCAAAGAAATGCTGGATTACACTGTAATGGTGTATGGTAATTCATTTAATAATTCATGCATATATAGTTCAATGATTTTAGAGGGTGATCAAGTTAATTAGAACCACCGATTGATTTTTACCCCTCAGCCTATTAGGCTGTGGGGTCTTGTCATCGGCAAGTACGTCTGGTCAGTCGTCCGGTCGTCCAGTTGTCTGGTCGTCAGTCGTCAACAATTCTTGTGACCGGTCTAGAAGCCAAACCGTTGCTTCTAGAGACTTCAAATTTGGTATGCAGGATTGTTGGGTGGTCAATCACAAGCCTATTGAATCTGGACCCGATTGGTTGGAAACTTTGGCGGCCATTTTTAATTTATGCGAAACCGTCACAGCTTTCTCGTTACCAAGATATCTGTAAAACGACTTTACCCTAGGCACACCAAACTTCCGTGCACATCCATATGCTCGTGACCCAGAACGCTATTGAATCTGGACTCGATTGGGTGGAAACTTTGGCGGCCATCTTTAATTTATGCGAAACCATGAATGTTGTGTATCTCGGAAACCATTTCGCTGTTCATTGTGAAACTTGGTATAGATTATTACCCCTCGGGCAAATTTTGCCCGAAGGGTATTGTCGTCGTCAGCGTCGTCTGTCCGTCTGTCTGTCTGTCCATCTTTCTTGTGAACACGATATCTCAAGAAGAATTATAGCCAGGCATTGTGAATTCATACCACATATGTATTGGGTGAAGGGTCAGAAGCCTATTAAAAATGACTGACCTTGACCTATTTTATCAAGGTCAAATTCTAGTATTTGCTATATTTTTGGAAGAATTAAAGCTAGGGTCTCCAAATTCATATTATATATGCAACTCGTGATTGACTAGAAGCTTATTCCAGGTGACTGACCTTGACCTATTTTTTATAGGTCATTTACTGTTTATTATGATATAACATGAAGAAATAAAGCTAGACTTTCCAAATTAATGCTATGCATACATCTGGCAAAGGTCCAGAGGTGTACTGAAGATGACTGACCTTGACCTATTTTATCAAGGTCAAATTATAGTATTTGCCATGTTTTTTGAAGGATTGAAGCTATGGCCTCCAAATTCATATTACTTATGTAACTGGTGATTGACTAGAAGTCCATCCAAGTTGACTGACCTTGACCTATTTTTTCAAGGTCATATACTGTTTATTATGGTCTAACATAAAGAAATATATCTGGGCTTCCCAAATTAATATTATGTATACATCTGGCGAAGGTCCAGAGGTGTATTGAAGATGACTGACCTTGGCGTATTTATCAAGGTCAAATTTAATATTTACTTTATTTTATGAAGGATGGAAACTGGGGTCTCCAAATTCATATTACTTATGCAACTGGTGATTGACTAGAAGCCTATCCCAGTTGACTGACCTTGACCTATTTTTTCAAGGGTTTATTATGGTCTGTCATGAAGAAATATATCTAGGCTTTCCAAATTAATACTATATGTATACATCTGGCAAAGGTCCAGACATGTACTGAAGATGACTGACCTTGACCTATTTTATCAAGGTCAAATTTTAGTATTTGCTGGGGACTCCCAAATTCATATTGCTTATGCAACTGGTGATTGACTAGAAAGAAGCCTATCCCAGTTGACTGACTTTGACCTATTTTTTCAAGGTCATATACTGTTTATTACGATATAACATGAAGAATATAGCTAGGCTTTCCAAATTAATAATATGTGTACATCTGGTGATGCTCCAAAGGTGTGCTGAAGATGACTGACCTTGACCTATTTTATCCGGGTCAGATTCTATTCAGTACAATATTTCATGAAAGTTAAGATTATATCTACATTGCCCAAATTTATACCACTTATGGCTGGACCTGAAGTCTATTGAAGAATATCACTGACCTTGACCTATTTTTAAAAGGTCAAATTCTATATGTTAAGTCTAAGATCTCCGAATCCATGTTCCCGATGCAATCAAGTTAGAATTGACTTGAAATTTTTTGAAGATGACTGACCTTGATCTATATTTCCAAGATAAAAGTACTTGATTTGATTATAAGCTTTTTAGAAGAGTATATTTTGAGCTAAGAATTCGGTCATGCTCTACTAGAACCTCAGGCCTTGGTAAAAGCTGAACTACAGTCAACCCTACTAGATCAGATTTTTGTTAATCTAGTTCTAAAAATACACTGATGATATTATACATTGCATGATTGCTGGGTGTAGACAATAACTGATAGCCGAGGGGTATTGAAGCCCAATGGGCTATTTTCGATACAACTTGCCGTGCACATCCATATGCTCGTGACCCAGAATCCTATGAATCTGGACCCGATTGGGTGGAAACTTTGGCGGCCATCTTTAATTTATTCGTAACCATGAATCTTGTGTATCTCGGAAACCATTTCACTGTTCAGTGTGAAACTTGGTATAGATTATCGATACATCAAGAAACTTTAAAGGAATTACCAAACCAGTTTTCCTGATTGGGTGAAAACCTTGGCGGCCATCTTTAATTGATGCAGAATCTTTAATGATGTATTTCTCTGATACCATTGAAGTGTTCTATACGAAACTTGGTATACAGCATCGATGTATCAAGAGACTTGCAATGAATAACCACATCAGTTCTACTGAGAGGCAGGAAGGATGGCCGGTCATTTTTAATTTATGCAAAATCATTAATGATCTCTGTCTCTGATACTTTTCAAGTGCTCAATGTAAAATTTGGTAAACATCATGGATGCATCAAGAGACTTATGATGAATGACAGAACTGGTTTCTCTGATTGGGCGGAAATCTTGGCGGCCATCGTTAATTTATGCAAAATTTTTAATGATGTATATCTCTGATACCATTTAAGTGTTCTATATGCAGGGATTCCGCTAGGGTCTATTTGGGTCCGTCAACGGACCCATTCCCCCCACTGAATGAAATAAAAATTCCCCTTTTGGTCCGCTTGTTAAGAAGTAAAATTGTAGCTAAAGATTTAAAATGTTACTTTATATCCCTCCAAGTCTTCCCTTCGTGAATATCAATAAAAACACATTTGGAAATTCACATTGAAAAGACGGCAATTGCCGGAATTAGGACAATGACCTGACGGTTCTCTGGAGCACGTGGAAAATTTCCCGCTTCCCGAGGTATTTCCAGCTAACAGTCTGCGACTATACAGTCTGTCCATCCAGCCAGATACCGTATCTTGTGTTTAGTACTCTTCCAGCGCAGGCCGCGGAAATGAAAGTAGAAGCTCTGGAAGGTCAAGTTAACAACTGTCACCATTAGGGTATATTATTAGATCATCTGAGGGCATAATTTTGTTTGCCATGATGTTTTTCAGCTCACACTATCAAAATCTGTTCATGTCGACATGTGCTCTCCCATGGAGAGGCGCGAAGCAGAATGAATGCCTGGTAGAGCTTGGTGCTCTCCACCACGTCCGCGTATCGACTCGGTTAGCGACCGTCCCGGAAGATTTCTGCTTCCAAGTTCAAATTATTGGGGTAATACATACGTAGCAAAGAGTGTAAATACACTTTAAACAGACGTTCCTGTTGTTAATCTTTATAATAAAATCCATCTCTAGACGCTCTCTCAGGCCATCAATTTAAATGGCAATTATCAAAAAATTTCTGCCGCCGAGAGGGGGGATACCCCCCACTCGGACTCTCCCCCCATTCGGTCGCTACGCTCCCTCAGACTTGGTCGCTTCGCTCCCGCGTATGTTGCGGACCCGGAATTTTTTTTCTGGCGGAATCCCTGATATGAAACTTAGTATACAGCATCGATGTATCAAGACACTCGCAATGAATAACCACATCAGTTCCCCTGAATTACAGGAAGGGTAGGCAGCCATCTTTAATTTGTGCAATATCATTAATGATCTCTATCTCTGATACCGTTCAAGTGCTCAATGTAAAAATTGATATACATCATCATTGACTTACGATGAATGACAGAACTGGTTTCTCTGATTGGACAGAAATCTTGGCGACATTTTAATTTATGCAAAATCATTAATGATCTATATCTGATACCATTTTAGTGCTTCATATGAAACTACAAATCATCGATACATCAAGAAACTTACAATTAATGACAACCAATTTCTTTGATTAGGTGGAAAACTTTATTGCCATCTTTAATTAATGCAAAATCTATACCTCTGGTACTGTTCAAGTGTTTGGTGCAAGACTTTGTATACATCATCAGTACGTCAAGAGACTAAGAATGAATGACCGAAATGTTTTCTCTGATTGGATGGAAACCTTGACAGCCGTTTTCTATCATTGATGATCTATATATCCTTTGATACTGTTCAAGTGTTTAGTATGCTTGGTATACGTCATAGATACATCAAGAGACAAGTAATGACTGCCGGTTTGGATGGAAAACTTTGCGGCCATTTCTGATTGCAAGTTTTTTGATAATCTGTATATTTGTCACTTGACTGCTTGTTGTTCCTGATATTTTCAAAGTAGTACATGTATGGTTCAAATTGAATAGGCACCCAGAGCCGAGGGGTTTTAGATGCGCAGCTTCGTATTCCTATCAAAACTCAGATTGTTCAGATTATTATTAGGGTTCAAAGCAAGAATGGCTTGAAGCCTTTTGTTTTTGTTCAGAATATTTTTGTTCTTCCGCCATATTTTTCGCATGTGATATATCAAATTATTTATTATAGTTCTCCAATTCATCCAACATCCCACACTGAATTTATCACATTTTAAAGGAATAGACAACCTTTGATAAGCGTATATTGCAAATGAAAGAACAATTCCAGGAGTGTCCAAAACGATGTTTATTTCAATTTTGCAAGTTTTTCCAACCGAATAAGAAGCCGTCAATGATAAATTCTGTGGCTTGTAAGGGCGCCGCCATTACGGCAAGTTTAGTGACGTCACTGCACGGAAATAGGGCGCGCGCCCTATTTAGGGCGCGCGCCCCATCTGCGCCCCATCTGCGCCCCATCTGCGCCCCAATTGCGCCCTACTTGCGCCTTGTCTATCTATTGCGCCCCATTTCTTCATCCCATCCACCCTGCTGCGCCCTAATTGCGCCCTTCAGGAATGCGCCCTAGACTCTAGAGATAGGGGGCGCGCCCTAACTGCGCCTTATTTACTTTGAAATTTTCTCTGATATCCGGACTGCGCCCTACTTGCGCCCTGTGGACATTGATGTTTTCTCCAAACTTCAGACTGCACCCTATCTGTGCCCTGTGGACTTAACTACTTTTTCGAGAACTCAGACTGTGCCCTAAATGCGCCCTCTGGACATAACCATTTTATCTAAAATTCAGAGTGAACCCTACATGTATACTTGTGCCTTCTGGACTTTTTTTCACCAACATTCATTTAGCTAGTAATCACATATGCATGTGTGTCATTTTAAAGACATGTGCATGCATGTCTTAGTCAAAAAAGTTTTTTCCAAAAATTCAGACTGTCTGCTTTCTTCACTATTCTGAGCTATGAATTCATTAATGTAAAATTTGAACTTTCAAACTAAATTTAATAACATTATTTCAACAAAAAAATCAGACTTTTACTTGAAGAAGCTATTGCTCCTTATCTGCGCCCCGACTGCGCCCTACCAGTACATGTACATCATTCATGCTATTATTCTCAGAGTGCGCCCTAATTGCGCCCCAACTGCGCCCTATCTGCGCCCTATTATCTGCACAATAGCATGTTATCTGATTAGTCAAAACTGTCACATGACCTTTATCTTATTGGCTGATATTAACAAAAGAAAGGCAGACATATTGGTTTCAAAAAACCATTTTGAATTTGAAGATTTCATGCCCATTTAACAAGATTTTGGTGAGTGTTATACCTCTGTTTTGTGGATAGTGGATGATGTAAAGGGTTTCAGATGTGTGTAGAAGTAATTTGAAGAAAAAACTCAAGAAAAAGTGAGCGAAAGTGTCAGATGACCTAATGTACTAATTCCACAACAGCTGACTGTAGTACACTGTATTCCATGCACATGTATACATTTTCTAATAAATGTAATTCTAACCATGAATGCACATTGTACATGTAGATGAAAATAATATGTACAGAGCAGAGTAAAATTAGATTTGTTTAGACTAGTTAGATGCCAATAATCATCTTTCACCTTATATCTTCAGTTTATGTACATGATAGATAAACTTTATTTACTGAGGTTAGAACATGGTTAGCCTGGCAGGTATACTATTCTGTTCCCCAACTGCGCCCTAACTGCGCTTTAATTGCGCCCTAACTGCGCCCCAAATGCGCCCTAACTGCGCCCTATCAGTACAACATTCATGCCATTATTCTGAGAGTGCGCCCTAATCGCGCCCCAACTGCGCCTTTTCTGCGCCCCAACTGCGCCTTATCTGCGCCCTAAGACTGCGCCCCAACTGCGCCCTATTCTCTAATAGGGCGCATATAAGGCGCAATTAACATATTTGGAACGCGCCCTAATTTGCGCCCTAGCCATATTGAGTCTAATGGCAAAATTGGGGGCGCAGATAGGGCGCGCGCCCCAATTGCGCCCCAACTGCGCCCTAGCTGTCTCAATTCATGCGCCCCATTTGCGCCTTAAATGCGCCCTAATTGCGCCCTATTTCCGTGAGGGTGGGCCGCAGAACACTGCAGTGAACTGGGAGGAAACACAGTTTGCCATGCACTGGAATAATCGCAGCCCAATAGGCCAGCAGGTGTGGATACATTCTTGTATTCTGTACCCTGTAAATACTGGCTAATGTTTGTACAATAACAATGATCTTATCCTTGTTGAGAAATCGGGGTTGATCTGTCGTCTAGACTGTCTAAGTGTCAAAAAAAACACAGCATCGAGTTGTCTGATAAAATATGCTTTCGTTATAGGCTAATACTTTTCAGCTGATCACTATACGCCAACATGCGTCAACATAATTCGGCAGTAACTCACTGAGATTGTTTAATGTAACCGAAATTGGGAATAATTCTGATTTCTGTGTTACCAATTCAAAGAATCGAGCCTCAACAAAGACCGGCAGTCAGCCAGAAAACGAAACTGAATCTGCCTTAGCTGGAGGCTCATTTCTCCGGGAAAAGATTGTCCGGAGATTTTTCTCACCGTTGAACTGTTACCGAAAGAAACTGTTCAGCATGACACGGCCGTTAAACACCCACCCAAATATCTAGCGTGCGAGAAAATTTACCTGAGAAAGTTTATGGAATAAATCCTTGTCAGCTAATGTCAGCACTTGCACATGTGCTCGTCTGATCGTTTCCTAACAGGACATCTCACAACAGAGCCGACTAAACGAAATCCGCGACCCGGCCGGCTTCTACGGTATATACCTTGTACATCCTCGACCGATTTCTACGGTAGATCGTCTTCAATGGGCTCGAACACGCCTGACACTTCTTGTATCCCTCGACACTGCCCCCAAGCAGCGTAGATGAAAGCATGGTTTCGCCCAGCCAGCCATTGTCATCAGTCAGGTTAAAACTCCAGGAAATGCAAGGCGTCGGATACTTGGAAAAAGTTGAAAATCACTTGCTGCCATGTTTGCTCTCTGGCCCATTGACGTCATGAGCTAGTTGTCACGTGAACATCACTCGGCCGCTCATTGGTTAAACCATAAAGATGGCATAAAGATGGCGGCTCCCTTCATTCAACACATCTGGCTATTTTCCCAATGTTTGGGAGTATTTTTCTTCGTTAGAAAGAATCTCAAAAATAGGAAAAAAATATTTTTGGGCACAGTTTGGATTGTTCTTTCAGTCGCAGTTTACGTTTGCCAAATGTTGTCTATTCCTTTAACTCCCCCTGTACCGGTATTTTTAACAGTTCCAAGGTGGTATCAACACTGTATGAACATGGATGAAGCGAATATACACTTATCATTGTCTACACAGTTTCAAAGAATATACTTCAAGCTTTCGAACAAGATATAATATGACGAAAATAAATCTAGAAAGTCTTTAGTTTTGTATGTCAACAACAGGCAATCCTTGAGCTATATTTCTATCGGTACAATTGTACCGATACGGTACAGAGAGGGTTAATCTTTTACAAGCCACTGCTAAAGCATCTTCTGCATTCAACCAAATCTTTCAGGCTTTTACATATGCATTTCCCATTCATTGTGTACCAATATACACTGACTAAAACTGTCTGGCTGAGGGGTTGTTGCACCTTTTAGGTGCTGCCTCATGTTTCAACTGAAAATTAGAAAGCAAAGCATGATAAGTTTGATTATTGATTTCAAATGTCATTACTGCTGACTGGTTGGTTCTTTGGGCACTTGCAAAAATGATACCTATGATAAATGATGAATCAAGTAGATAGCTTCCATGACTGTATAGCTGACTATGGAACTAAATTTCCACCAGTGTTCTCCAAATGGTACCATCTTTTCTCTGACACAGTTTTCTCATAGAAATCATTTTTTCCCCAGAACGACACTGTTATGATACTGTAATGTTGCATTCAATAGATTTAATGGTTATGATATCACTGTGAAGGAGATATGTCATGATAGTTGAGAAGTGTGTACTAGGAATGTAATTTAGCTGGATTGACAGTTGTGTTTCTTTCTTCTTAATTCTTGTCTGGCTTATTTTGCAGGAATGGTTTTACATTCATTGTTAGAGGAGAAAAGATGAAGAAGTAAGTTTCAAGTATTTAGCTATGTATTATTGAACAGTGGCTACAGTGTGCCATAGATGTTTCAGTACAGATATATAGAGCCATAAACATTACAATTGTGTTATTCCTCTTACTGCACATACTTTGTCTGGGTAAATGTTTTTTGGAAATACTCTTATTCAGCACTGGAGATGTATATATAATCTGATACCATTGTCTGTTATGGACAATTAATTCTGTATGAACAGCTCAGTATTATAATAATTAAATTAACTGAAACTGAATTCAGGATGCTGATAGAAACGGTTATAGTTCCTTTGTAACATCAGGTGTATAGATCGTGGCTTGCAAGTGAAAGTTATTTATCATAATTTATATAATTCAGGAGTCGTGATACGCCATATTTCGGTCGCAGTGTTTGCTGTTCGTCGCGGGATGAGACGATGAACTGGATGGCAGGAATGTATAAAGCTCAAGTAAGAATACATTTGTTGTTCTTATAGACTGGTATATGATAGTAGCTCTTATATAGTAGATTGCAGCTCTAGGTCTGGGTGTGATGTTAGAGCAATTGACGGCTAAAGGTGGATCATTAAAGTCTTGTTGATGTTCACTGACTTCCTTATCCTTTGCCTGTGGCCAGCAGGAACTCGCACTAAAGTTCTCTTAGAGTCGCAAGCTTCTGATTGTAGATGATAGATGTGAACATTGGTGGAACTTTGGCGTGAATCATCAGAAACCTACATTATTGTTGAATATGCCATGTACGTGGTAAAGCACACAACTGAAACTCCCACTGATCCACCTAAAGTTGACATTCATTGCACCCAGCAGAGAAATTGCATGATGTAGTGAATGGTTCTGGCAAGCACTGAAGTAGTTATCCGTAATTGGGAGCATCTGACTAACGGTGACAGATGTAACTGCTCACTTTCATACATTTACTTGCCCTCAACTGAATATTGTCCAAGGAATCCCAGAATTCTTCAATGAACTCTCCGTCACGTTGTTCTGTGAGATGATTAACAAAGGGAAATTAGGAGATCTGAGAGGTCCATGTTCTGTATTCCTCTCTGTTAAATGTATAACCTCAGGGTCAAGGGGAATTAGGAGAGATCTGAGAGGTCCATGTTCTGTATTCCTCTCTGAAATCTTTAACCCCAGGGTCAAGGGGAATTAGGAGAGATCCAAGAGGTCCATGTTCTGTATTCCTCACTGAAATCTTTAACCCCATGGTCAAGGAGAATTAGGAGAGGGTTGAGTGATCCATGTATTCCTCTCTGAAATGTTTATAACCACAGGGTCAAGGGGAATTAGGAGAGGGTTGAGTGAGCCATACTTTCCTCTCGGTGAAATATTTAACCGCAGGGTCAAGGGGAATTAGGAGAGGGTTGAGTGAGCCATGTATTCCTCTCTGAAATGTTTAACCACAGGGCCAAGGGGAATTAGGAGAGGGTTGAGTGAGCCATACTTTCCTCTCGGTGAAATATTTAACCTCAGGGTCAAGGGGAATTAGGAGAGGGTTGAGTGAGCCATGTATTCCTCTCTGAAATGTTTAACCACAGGGTCAAGGGGAATTAGGAGAGGGTTGAGTGATCCATGCTTTCCTCTCAGTGAAATGTTTAACCTCAGGGTCAATGGGAATTAGGAGAGGGTTGAGTGATCCATGTATTCCTCACGGTGAAATGTTTAACCTCCGGGTCAAGGGGAATTAGGAGAGGGTTGAGTGATCCATGTATTCCTCTCGGTGAAATGTTTAACCTCAGGGTCAAGGGGAATTAGCAGAGGGTAGAGTGATCCATGTATTCCTCTCTGTGAAATGTTTAACCTCCGGGTCAAGGGGAATTACATGTAGGAGAGGGTTGAGTGATCCATGTATTCCTCTCGGTGAAATGTTTAACCTCCGGGTCAAGGGGAATTAGGAGAGGGTTGAGTGATCCATGTATTCTTCTCTGTGAAATGTTAACCTCCGGGTCAAGGGGAATTAGGAGAGGGTTGAGTGATCCATGTATTCTTCTCTGTGAAATGTTTAACCTCAGGGTCAAGGGGAATTAGGAGAGGGTTGAGTGATCCATGTATTCCTCTCGGTGAAATGTTTAACCTCCGGGTCAAGGGGAATTAGGAGAGGGTTGAGTGATCCATGTATTCTTCTCTGTGAAATGTTTAACCTCCGGGTCAAGGGGAATTAGGAGAGGGTTGAGTGAGCCATACTTTCCTCTCGGTGAAATATTTAACCTCAGGGTCAAGGGGAATTAGGAGAGGGTTGAGTGAGCCATGTATTCCTCTCGGTGAAATGTTTAACCTCAGGGTCAAGGGGAATTAGGAGAGGGTTGAGTGATCCATGCTTTCCTCTCAGTGAAATGTTTAACCTCCGTGTCAAGGGGAATTAGGAGAGGGTTTAGTGAGCCATGTATTCCTCTCGGTGAAATGTTTAACCTCCGGGTCAAGGGGAATTAGGAGAGGGTTGAGTGATCCATGTATTCTTCTCTGTGAAATGTTTAACCTCCGGGTCAAGGGGAATTAGGAGAGGGTTGAGTGAGCCATACTTTCCTCTCGGTGAAATATTTAACCTCAGGGTCAAGGGGAATTAGGAGAGGGTTGAGTGATCCATGCTTTCCTCTCGGTGAAATGTTTAACCTCCGTGTCAAGGGGAATTAGGAGAGGGTTGAGTGATCCATGTATTCTTCTCTGTGAAATGTTTAACCTCCGGGTCAAGGGGAATTAGGAGAGGGTTGAGTGAGCCATACTTTCCTCTCGGTGAAATATTTAACCTCAGGGTCAAGGGGGAACAGAGAAATAAGGACCCATGCTTTTCCTCTCGTGAAATGTTTAACCTCAGGTCAAGGGAATTAGGAGAGGGTTGAGTGATCCATGTATTCTTCTCTGTGAAATGTTTAACCTCCGGGTCAAGGGGAATTAGGAGAGGGTTGAGTGAGCCATACTTTCCTCTCGGTGAAATATTTAACCTCAGGGTCAAGGGGAATTAGGAGAGGGTTGAGTGATCCATGCTTTCCTCTCGGTGAAATGTTTAACCTCCGTGTCAAGGGGAATTAGGAGAGGGTTGAGTGATCCATGTATTCTTCTCTGTGAAATGTTTAACCTCCGGGTCAAGGGGAATTAGGAGAGGGTTGAGTGAGCCATACTTTCCTCTCGGTGAAATATTTAACCTCAGGGTCAAGGGGAATTAGGAGAGGGTTGAGTGAGCCATACTTTCCTCTCGGTGAAATATTTAACCTCAGGGTCAAGGGGAATTAGGAGAGGGTTGAGTGATCCATGCTTTCCTCTCGGTGAAATGTTTAACCTCAGGGTCAAGGGGAATTAGGAGAGGGTTGAGTGATCCATGTATTCCTCTCGGTGAAATGTTTAACCTCAGGGTCAAGGGGAATTAGGAGAGGGTAGAGTGATCCATGTATTCCTCTCGGTGAAATGTTTAACCTCAGGGTCAAGGGGAATTAGGAGAGGGTAGAGTGATCCATGTATTCCTCTCGGTGAAATGTTTAACCTCAGGGTCAAGGGGAATTAGGAGAAGGTAGAGTGATCCATGTATTCCTCTTGGTGAAATGTTTAACCTCAGGGTCAAGGGGAATTAGGAGAGGGTAGAGTGATCCATGTATTCCTCTCGGTGAAATATTTAACCTCAGGGTCAAGGGGAATTAGGAGAGGGTAGAGTGATCCATGTGTTCCTCTCTGTGAAATGTTTAACCTCAGGGTCAAGGGGAATTAGGAGAGGGTTGAGTGATCCATGTATTCCTCTCGGTGAAATGTTTAACCTCCGGTTCAAGGGGAATTAGGAGAGGGTTGAGTGATCCATGTATTCTTCTCTGTGAAATGTTTAACCTCCGGGTCAAGGGGAATTAGGAGAGGGTTGAGTGATCCATTCTTTCCTCTCTGTGAAATGTTTAATCTCAGGGTCAGGGAAAATTAGGAGAGGTTTGAGTGATTTCAAGATTCCTCTTTAGATCTACTTGTATCCTGCAGGGTTGTATACAGGCACATTTAGTATAGAAGCTAACCAACATGACTACCACTCAGGCTTTACTTGTACACAACTTTGCACAAAATTTTACTAATCCTGTGAATACACTGCGTTAACCTGTCACAACACTCTTAATCTAATGCAGACTCTAATGTAAATGTTACCAGGAATGGGGTTTAAATTATAGTGGATACCCAGTAAGCAACTTAGTCAATCCTATGGTAATATACAATGATCCTTGATCCTCAAGGGATCAAGACAAGGCTCTCCAAAATCACATTTCAGTTCATATGCAACTGGTGATTGACTAGAAGCCTATACTGACTGACCTTGATCTATTTTATAAAGGTTATATTTGTAGCCCAAATCTTAAACCTGTTTCAATTCATGCCTATTAATCTCCGTCAGGAAGATGATACAACGTAGAAAACGGAAGTTAAAACTAAAAGTTAGCTCCCCTAGCGGAGAGTTGTCCGCCCCTAGGAGAGCTCTCCCATCTATTCCAGCAGGATTACTATAAAGGCTCTGCAGCAGCCATTACTCATCCTCTATTCTCTGTTGTAACGACCCTCAGTATCCTTATCGGTTTTGACTTGTGTTATTTCTTGTCGGAAATTCTTTCATTATTGTCGGAAATTCTTTCATTAGTTATGTCTGAGATTCCGATATCTGATGCATGTAATTCGTGTGTGAAATGGCCCGTGGTCCAGTTTGGACGCCCACACGGTTTGGTTTTCTTGTAAAGAGTTGTGTTATCGGCGAAGTTCGCCGAGTGTATATTAGAGACCCGTTAGCGTGGGGAAATTTCGCCCAGGCTAGTCGGGCTTACCTTTGCAGGCGTCTGGCGACCCGTTTCTTTCGGAAGTCGACAGACGTCTGTTGGGAATTGCTTGTAATTGTCCTGAAAGCTAACGAAGTTATCGTTGCAATTATATAAATGTTTCCCATGGTCTTAGTAATCAGAACTCGCCCGCCTCTATAAATATACTAGCGGGACGGTTCTACGTCTAGTTAGACAGCCTACATGTATAGGTTTGGCTATGTATGCAGTCAACCGGTTCCTTTGTCTACTTCGACAAAGATTTTTCTAACCTGCCGTGCCTTAGCAATCCATTGTTCTCGTCGGACAATGAAATGCAGTGGGTTCGCATATCATGCTCGACCTCTCCTTTGTCTTTTTGTTTTCACACTCCGTTATCTAAACGGAATAAACGTGTCTTGTCTGTTTCTCCTTTGTGGGTTAATTCATCACGCAGTTCTAAATCCGTTTCTCGTTTTATGGTGGGTTATTCAGACCTACCATTGAGTGTCAAAATTGCTTTTGCGGTTTCGTTTATTGATGAATCAGCGATTCTATAATAACGAAATGACATGTTACGGGACTTCAATTTTAGGATTGAGTTGGGGTAACAAATAGAAACATTGTTTATAAATGTTTAATTTGTATTGGAAATATACTGAAAGTATTCACATTGACGAGGATGGTCACAAGTGATGATCTAAAAGACAAACCATTATTTTCATCCCATCAAATATTATCAACTAGACTATTATCGGGTATGAGGTCAAACTGATATAATGGTGGATTGAGACAGGTTGATTTGGTAACAGATAGAAACATTGTTTATAAATGTTTGATATTTCAATCAATTTCCATCGTTAAATATCCAATCTGTCGACGATTATTGCTTATTAAAATAGTGCATACTGCTTACGAAATCGGTGAGAATTAGACCGGGAATTCTAGTTCTATTTTTCGGCCCTCCCGTTCTCCGGTATGCCGTTCTCGTACTTCGACTCGACGTTCTCCTACACCGGTCTCGTCGAGTTCATCTGTGATTCCTTTTTCTTCATTGTAAAGTTAGGAACATACGTCAATGATGGTTTTTCGGATAATTTGGATGCGCTTTTAGCGTTGCTGCCGGATATGCCGTCTACTTCGAATAATCCTCGTATTAAATGTCGGACGAAGGAATACTTCCTCGCCGTAGGTTGTCTCACCTATGTCATTTTTGTCAATGGTTCAATGGTGATTAAATTAATATTTTGGGGATAGTTTTTCTTTCACATTTCTGTCTTGTCAAAATTTTGTTTGGGCAAATTTTGTAGACTTCACATGGTCTGTTTTTCCATCTGCCATGTGTTTATTGTCTTCGGACGTACGTCGCGAAATTGATTGGCTCTTGTCGGAGTTTTCAAAATTCTTATATCTTGAAATTATTACCCGATATATTTTCTAAAGTCAATATTAATATCGGGCTTATCTGATAACACAGTCCTGCGTGATGGAGACAATGTGTATTCAATATCACGTCTTCACACGAACAATGAGTTCGACCCGCTGTGTTTGGTGTGGGTTTTTACGGGCTCTCGCGACCTCGTTTTTATTGCTCAATTTGTGACAGATTCGTACTTAGTTCCCGGCATTTCTGTAAGTTTGCCTTTTAGTGCTGAGTTTTGAAGGCCGATGGTGATCTCTACAATAAACGATCAGGTTTGGTTTCGTTGATTCATGAATTTTATGCATTGAGTTTGTGTATATCTCAGGTAGGGTTGTAAATTGTATCCTCATCGGCGGGGGTTTTCGTTTCTTCCCGCCGGAGAGATCGGATACTTTATTTGCAGCCGTCAAATTTTTATGTTGTTGTTGTTGCGTCTGTTCGGACTTGCAGTTTTGGTGGGTTCACTTTCATACATTCAGTTCCTTGGTCCTACCAAAATGTAATCTCTTGTGATATCAAGTTTTATTACGTATGATTTTGATATCCTGTATTCAAGAGAGACCTTACAGAGGTTTTATGTCTTTCATGCTGACTTGAATATGAAGCATGATTGTTGCATTTGTGTTACGTAATCACAACTCAACCCTATTTACTTCGACCCTGTGTCGCATCTTAATGAGCTTCTTTACTGATCTCTCTATGTAATTAAGGGTGTGTCGAACAACAATGAGATCACGTGCTGGTTTACGTGAGTGAGTAAACCTATATTCACCCACTTATGCTGGTTTACGTGAGTGAGTAAACCTATTCACCCACTATGTGAAAGTGTGATTTTTCTTGAAACACAATTGTCTGATTATTACATTGCTTGTTTTATTTCACACCATGTTGGTTCCATCTGTATGCTGTATTACGCTTATAATTCAGATGGAGTTATGCACTAATTTTAATTTCTTCCATTTGAGAAAATTTTAAAATTACTAGCGGGAGTGGGAAGGTATTGGCCGGCCAAGGATCAAGCCTAGTGACACGTGAGTCTTGAAGTCTTCTATGGTTTCTTTCTACCAGGTATGTATTACCGGTACAGTCTACTAGAGCATCAAACTGCTTTTTTAGTAATGTTCCTACTGTTCTTCTCGACAAATTGTTCGTGCTAGGTCATTTCAAATTATAAATTTTTTTGAATAACCTCACTTTCCTGCCGGCGAGAGATAAATGTATTTCCTCTCTTCGGGAATTTAAAATTCTTTAAGGATCTTTCTTGGTTACCTGGAAAATCTTTGTTCTGGATGTCGGTTGTGTGACTATTTGGTTATTAATAGTAACATTGTTGTAAATGTTTTATATTCTCTCCATATAAAACTCCAGTACTGAAGTTCATGTACAGGAGACAAATTACATCGGGAGAGGTCATAATGTAACCATGTTCATTGATACATTATTCATCTTCACTGACACAAAGATCCATAATCCCATTTATCTCATTGAGCTTACATTTGGTGATTAACGCTACAAACATTTAATATGTGCATCTCTACTGCATTTAAAGAGAAGGAAAATTATTATAATCGACTTCGGGGTTACTGTTTGCAACGCCCTTCTGTTACGTCGTGTGCTTTTATAAGTTGTATCCTGCTCCATGATGAGCATGTATATACATTAAGTTGTTGTGAATGAGGAAATCACTACGTTGTTTATCATATACAACGTTTCTCGCATTTTTCACATTACGCTTTCCTATTACACCTTGACGACATGTTCATTACACCGTCATGTGTCTCTCATACGCCTGTGCGTCATTCTATTACATCGGTTAGACGTTTCCGGTACGCCAGCCGTTTGTCACGTCATTTCTTCATTTGCGAGTTGCATATTTTATATCCATTCATCGGCACTTCCTTTGATTCTCCATCGTCGATCGTCGGTGGGAGGGGAAGTCCGTTCGTTTGGCGTCAACTTTCCACTTGTATCAATTCCTCTCGGGTTTTTCACAATGTGATTTACTTAGGTTCGTCTTTACTCTACGAAGAGAGTTCTGTCCAGGCCTTGCTGTTTCCAGTCTGGAGTTCAGAATATCAAAATTGTATTGGAATCAGCAGTATTTGGTTAAATACTGTTATATGGAATAGGTCTTTGGATTATGGACATGGATATTCTCTGAGGACGACGGCGGGATTGTGAATGACGGACTAGTCGCCTTTAATTGAATTCAGCACAGTGTTAACACAGAGCCATGTTGACTTTATCACACTAACATTATGTTGAGATCCATTTACCTTAGGATTGTGCTTGATCAACACAATGTCTTCGTGGTGTACTTGTGGGACAGTTTTTCCGACTTTCTCCATCAAGTACTTTATTCCTATATTAACCGTTACACCAATGGTTAGACTTTGACATTATGGTGCTGTCGTCAACCTTAAGGTTGTTTATTATATGTAGGATCTTACTCACTACGTTCCTATATTTGTCCTGGTGCCGAGGACGTGATCGTTCCCGACTCTATTTCCCTCGTAATTGACTTCATCCTTCACCTTCACCAGGATAGGGAGTTTCATATTAGCACCATGGAAGGCTGTCGATCTGCTCTGGCAGGAATTGAATAGGGTGTTACGTCTTACCTTGGGTTCCGA
>JAVTVY010016624.1:0-60458 GCA_036873755.1 Hanleya hanleyi
ACATATTTCTTCTACACGCTGCATCTCATCAATAAGACGAACACGGTACTTTGCAAGCCTCTGTAAATATGATGATGACGCCATGACTAGGGGCTCCAGGCTGGTGAGCAACTGCTACGGTGTAAAAGTCTTATTACAAGCGGCTAGGCAGGCAGGAGGACTGGTTGGCAGGCTGGCTGGCTGGCTGATCAAGTCAGGTCAGGTAAGTCAGATTGAATACATCCTTTCCCTAAAAATCAACTCCTTTTATACATTTTACTACTGGCGGCCATCTTTTCCCACCTCCCACATGGCGGCCATCTTTTCCCACCTCCCACATCTTGGCGGCCATCTTTTCCCACCTCCCACATCTTGGCGGCCATCTTTTCCCACCTCCCACATGGCGGCCATCTTTTCCCCCCTCCCACATGGCGGCCATCTTTTCCCACCTCCCACATGGCGGCCATCTTTTCCCACCTCCCACATGGCGGCCATCTTTTCCCACCTCCCACATGGCGGCCATCTTTTCCCACCTCCCACATGGCGGCCATCTTTTCCCACCTCCCACATCTCGGCGGCCATCTTTTCCCACCTCCCACATGGCGGCCATCTTTTCCCACCTCCCACATCTTGGCGGCCATCTTTTCCCACCTCCCACATGGCGGCCATCTTTTCCCACCTCCCACACATCACACATGCGCACACCGCCCCAATACCACCACAAAACCTACACTTATGACGTCACACCAGGTTCTGCGCATGCGCAGTGAGGCGCTATTTGTTCAATTCGGGTATTGTATACTACTTATTCATATCGAAACATCAAAACTGGACAGATTCATAAGTGCCGCCATTACAAGGGCTTGCGTCTATTTTAACCAATCAGAAATGCCGAAAACATATTGTGCGCATCGCTTCGTGACGTCAGCCGGGCTCATGCTCACTTTCGCCCTGTACGTTATTAGTAAGAGAAACTCTCGGGACTGCTGTCTATATTTTGTATACCGTTATAATTTGATAGAGGTAGTGTGCCAATATTCCGCAAATACACGGCATCATGCCGCAATGTGTGGCGTTTGGCTGTTCTAACAGAACTGGGAATAAAAACCTTCCAAAGACCGTGACATTTCATCAGATGTACTGAAACAGTGGGTGCATAACGTCGGGCGGCAGGATTTTACTCCAAACTCATCAGGGAAGAACTTTCGCACGGTGAGGCTGCTGCAATAAATTGGAGTGAGTTTATCAGTCTTTCAACACTATTTCAGTCATATCACGATGTGCTGTTCCTATTCCTGTCAAGTTGTAATCATTCCAATGTAAGAAAGGCTTGGTTTGTAATATCTCTCCATGCAATGTCATTATATTTTCACCTTACCCGCTAGAGAGCGGCGAGGCCCCGGTGATGTCACACGCTTAGACGATCCTAGCCTGAATGGCGGCACGCTTGAGAGACAATGATGCGCAGGTTGAACGCCGATTTAATCGAGTAGAAAAAATTGCAAAAAATATTTGCTTACATTTTTGGATACGGGGGAGAAAGATCTTTCATTCATTGTGTACTTTAGTCATATGTTTTCTTCTCCTTTAACCAGAACTTTATCAAGGATGAGTGACGTTGACTTAGCCTTCCCACAGTACCTCTGACTTAAAGTCATTCCAGTTACATGTGTATGTCCTGCTTAATCCTACCGGAACTCTACTGAAGATAGTAATTGATGTTGACTTAGTTTTCAAACAGAGTATAGTGGTACACACACATATCAATAAGCGGACTATTCTCAAACGTCCATAATTTAAAGCACACATGCATCTGAACCTTAACAGCCGTCGAGTTTCAGGCCTTCAGTTACATAATGTGGAACTGGAGTCTGCAGAAGGAATGAGAGCTATCAAACCATTTGGTTGACCTGAATTATGGAAAGTATATTTTATTGGCGAATTTCAAATCTGGTGCTGATTATTTCCAAATTCTTTTCAGAACCGATAGCAATAAACAAGAAGACGGCAGTGTGTCCCTTTATAGACGTGATAGACTATGAGACGTTTGCATACAGGGCTCAGGATGAGGGGGCTCGTGGGGCCTTTGACTGGGAATTCTTCTACAAAAGGCTCCCCCTTCTTCCCGAAGACCTGAAACACCCATCAGAGCCTTTCAAGTAACTATCAATATTAATTTATGTTCTTCTATGCCCCTTTCCCATAAACTGAAATGAAACTGACACCCTAGCTGTTAATTCAGTAATCCAGGTAATAGCCAGTCAGCTGAGTTTCCGCAGGTGTGTGGTGGGTGTTCGGTGGGCACGGCTTCCTGTTGCTTCAGGAACTTGATAATGTGATGTCTAGCACTGTAGGCCTAATATCATTTGTCTTTATTGCACCATGTAAGTGTCCTGTCTCTGCCTTGTGTGCTGTCCTCAGTGTTTTATAGGGTGGATGGAGGGTGTCTGGTTCCATGCTGCTTCAAAGATTTCTTCTTTAAAGCAGCAGGAACGCAACTTGGCTGGGTGGTGCTTAGTTGGTTCGTCGCGATATTGCTGAAATATTGTTGAAATCGGTCATGTTCCCTTCCCATTATGCAATGCACACTTCAAGTAAATCTATCTCACCATAATGTTGTGAGTATAAGCGGCAGCAAAAACACTAGAATAAATAATTTTCCATAAGGCCTTGGCTCTTTGGACATTTCAAAATATTTTCTGAGGTGTTTTTCATCCTTATATTAATCTTGATTAGGTTGGATGACTTGTATAAATAGATCCACAGCCCAAAATGTCCATTTTCAGTACTGGAGGTGTCCTGTTGATGTCGTAAAACAAGGGTGACAACTCTTGCTTTACCTGTCTTGGCACAGGTGTCCTTTGAAACTGTCCACGGATGTATTGGTGTATGTTTTTATCCCATCGGCATATATGCCGGATGGGATCATGTCGTCACTCTGTCCGGCTGGCTGGCTGGCTGGCTGGATGAACGACGTGACCGCTCTAAAAGGTGAACCGTTGCAACTGGAGACTTCAAATTTGGTATACTGCATTGTTGGGTCGTAAAGCACAAGCCTATTGAAATTGGGCACATTTAGTTGAATTTTGTGGTTTCCATGGCAACATAACGAAAAATATCCACATGGTGACGTGACCGCTCTCAAAGGTGAACCGTTGCAGCTAGAGACTTGAAATTTGGTATACAGCATTGTTGGGTGGTAAAGCACAAGCCTAATGAAATTGGGGACATTTTGGTGGTTTTTGTGGTTTCCATGGCAACATAACGAAAAAAATATCCACATTACGATGTGAATGCTCTAAAAGCCGAACTGTTGCAGCTGGAGACTTCAAATTTGGTATACAGCATTGTTGGGTGTTAAAGCACAAGGCTATTGAAATTGGGTAAATTTGGGTGTTTTTGCTGTTTCCATGGCAACATAATGGAAAATATCCACAGAATGAGGTTAATGCTTTAGAATTTAACAGAACCATTGCAGCTAGACACTTCAAATTTGGTAGCATTATTGTGTGCTTGGTGTTTTTGCAGTTTCCATGGCAACAAATGGAAAATATCCACAGAATGATGTTAATGCTTTAGAAACCAAACCATTGCAGCTACACACTTCAAATTTGGTAGCATATTGTGTGGTAGTTCCAACAATCCGGAGTACCTCTCTACCTCACTATCACATCCATGCACCCAATACCAAGGTTTGCAACAATTCCATCATCTCTCTAGTATAATCCGTGGCGTGTCCGACTCCTCCTACTCCTCCTCCGCTTTACTCACTGCACAGCATGGCGCGGGATAGGGTGAAGCGAGAGACCTGGGGATTTCGCTACCTGAGATTCCATGGGCCAGGCTTGCACCCTACAGTAGAATGGGTCGACTGCACATGCGCGATGAGTAGTATAGAAAGGGCACACGATCTCCCTATCCCTATAAACTAACCCATGGGGGTGAATGAGCCATGGGGATGAATGAGCATTCGTATGATATAACTGAACCCGTGTTAGTTTTGAATTTCGTGTCGCCTTAAATGAAGGACAACATTTCCTTCAATTTTGCTATGAAATCATTCTATTCCACATCATATGATTTACCCTAAAGCTTTTGCATGAACCATATTTTATTTCAGAAGTATAATATGAAATAACAGGCGGGAAAATCCCCGCAGTACTGAACCCCTTTTTTAATTTCGTGTCATCTTAAATGAAGGACAACATTTCCTAATTGTATCTCGCATCGTATGATTTACCCTAAAGCTTCTGCAGGAACCATTTGTGTCCACACATGTAACTTACTACATTTATATTAATTACAACTGAGTTCCTAAAGTTTGGGTGCACACTGTGCATATGATCAATTTCCTGGATTGAATTCCACCTTGTGGTTTTTTAGACTGACAGATGATGGCATGCAGTTGACAGTGTGGATTTTTTATGTACAGGGAGCTTTCTATTGCTTTCATGTCAGCACACCTACCACTACCCTCAAGGAGAGCATGTCCCCATCCCCAGGTCGCCGAGCCGCACCGTCTATCTCCCAAACTAGCCCTCGCCCGACCCTCATATATTGTCTTCGAGCATATATATGATCTCCAATATATCTTGGCAGAAGCTGAAATTTGTGTGTTGTCTGAAATATTGGGATAATTGCAACCCCAAAAGGTTTAAATTTATCAGGCACAGACCCATGTTTTTGTATTTGGTAAATATGTCCCTTGTCTGTATAATACACCTGGGCCTATCGTACTATGCCTTTAACATTTTACATTAACCAACAATACATGTGAACATTTCCTTACACATAATTGAGAGCCACTTTAATGCTCCTCTTATCAGAGCGGGTGGTTGGTGGGTGCGCGCCCCTTTTATATCTAGTTGTCTCTAGCCAACTTTCCATACAAATAAACATGACTGTTTTTTCCCCCAACTACTTCTGTTTCCCCTTATTGAATGCCCTTCATCTGTCTATACCGGAGATTTATATTGCTCATGTGAAAGGGACGGCAAGTTCACACTAGGCCGATGGGATCAAGTGTGTCCGTGGCCTCTAGTTGAATTTGTTTCTTACTGTAACCAAAACAAGACTGGTGAGATAAGATTTTGATTAGCTTTTGTGATGCCACAGATTCTGTTTATCCTCTCGTTTTCACTCATTGATGACATGATTGATTATATTTCAGGAGTCCTGTGATGGCTGGAGGTTTGTTTGCCATTGATCGTGAGTGGTTCTGGGACCTGGGAGGTTATGATCCTGGTCTTGATATATGGGGAGGTGAACAATACGAGCTCTCATTCAAGGTATAATTTTCTCCTGGAACTGTTTGACCCTCAGCTTCAATTTTGTGGTTCCTATTTTCCGCACATTAACCTGTGTTGTAGTGTGGTTCCTATTTTCCGCACATTAACCTGTGTTGTAGTGTGGTTCCTATTTTCCGCACATTAACCTGTGTTGTAGTGTGGTTCCTATTTTCCGCACATTAACCTGTGTTGTAGTGTGGA
Source organism: Hanleya hanleyi (assembly GCA_036873755.1). NCBI lineage: Eukaryota > Metazoa > Mollusca > Polyplacophora > Lepidopleurida > Hanleyidae > Hanleya > Hanleya hanleyi. Next base: position 5,469 of record JAVTVY010016624.1, read on the forward strand.
AAATAGTTTTATTTAGTGATAACTGGACTATTTTTGACTATTTTCACAATTTCAAAGTTTTCCAAATTATCATCATTGTAAGCCTATATAATGGTTCTTTATTCTAATAGTAAGATAATTTGATGCATATATACCATATTTAGACCGGATATCAGTAGTTAAAGCATCTGCCCAATGCTGTAAGTATAGGCTATAGAGACTCGAGATTGCGAACAACAAAACCAGTCAATGCACCACAGTGATTCTTCTGTGTAAGAATGAAGTGGAGAAGGGGGGATTTCGGGCAGAAAATTTGGAAGCAGGACAGTATTGGAAATAGGAAAGAGCTTTTGTAGAAAAATCTACTTGAGCCGGTACATGTAAGTAAGAGGATGGATGTCTATAGTCTGACAACTCTTCAAAATACTAACTTTTAATTAGGATAAGAGTTGACAGGACAAGAATTGTGAGGCTGGTACACATGTGCCATATGTAATGTCAGTTATCAGCAAAAATTGTGTTGTTCCGATAAATGACCAATTGGATTGTTTACTTGAAAGATTTGGCAGTGTCATGGAGAGATGGTTGATGCACCATGTTCACGAGTGGGTCATATCTACAGGAAGTTTGCCCCCTTCCCTAACCCCGGGGTAGGAGACTTCGTCGGCAGAGTGAGTACGGCTTACATGTACACTGTTGTTACCTAGTATGGAATTAGACAAGCTAACCTAGAGCTACAAACTTTAGTTCAGTTTCATCTGAAGAAATACATTATCTGTTATCTACCATAAACTTAGTTGCTATATGTAAAAGTCATTGATGTTGACAGGAAAAATATTTATACTTTCCTTTCTAATGAAATTTCATAATTGTTATGTTATTGGTGGTGTCAGCATTGATCCTTGATCCAAGTGAAACTATTTACACGTTGGTCTCACTATACATTATCTATGGTACTAATAAACAACTCTGGTACTGCCACTTTGTATTAATGGCAGTGTCATGGAGAGATGCCTTTAGATATCTATATTATGGGATGACAGCTTGATAACATAAGCATTACCCAGTTTCTTGAATTTTAAAAGAATCTTCTTGAACTAATGAACTAGAACTGAACAAAGTATGTGAAGGGGATGTAGAACAGACTGACAGAATAATCAGCACTGATATAATGGTGAGATGTCCTGTATGTACGTACATGTATGTATTTACTATATTTTTGCTAGAATTACAAACGAGTAGCAGAAGTTTGGATGGATGAGTACAAAGAACACTTGTATTCTCGACGTACACATTACCGACATCTTGACCCTGGTGATATCACAGAACAGTTAGCCATACGAGAGAAACACAAGTGTAAATCATTCAAGTGGTTTATGGAGGAGGTAGCCTTTGACCTAATCAAGTACTACCCTCCTGTTGAACCCAAGCCTGTGGCTAATGGAGAGGTATGTTTAACCTATTCATTATGTGGCCTGACATTGTCTACATATACATGGTATCTCTCTAGGCCCTCGGTGGCTGAGTGGTCTAAGGTGCTTCGCTGGTGACTGCTAGCCTCACACCGCTGAACCGGCATGGGTTCGAGCCCAGCTGGTCCATGTGTGAAAGTTTGTCAGTTATTTACTGAAGGGCAGTGGTTCTTGCTGGGTACTCCGGCATCCTCTACCAACCAAACTGACTCACCATATGCGTGAAACAAACTTGAGTGTGACATTAAGCCAATTCCCCCTCCCCTGTAGCAATTCTGCTTACATGCATGTAAATTAGGAAGCCTCATTACATGTTAGACTTTCTTCTATCCTCTTTGTCATCATTTTGACCCCCAAAAATCCATCCTACTCTTCCCTTCCCCCTTCACTCTCTCTTTCTCACATGATTCTCACTTCACAGATGTCAATCAAATTCATAGGTTAACCCTACCTGGCCTGGGGGGCCGGAACGACAAGAAATGGAGAGCTGAAACTCTGTGACTTGATAGTTTATCACATTGGCGTCATTTTGGGAAAATTCAAGGTGGTGTGAGGTCCCAGAAAAGTGATGTTTTTGTCAAATTTCATCAAAATTTCTGCTTTTCCATGTCAGATGAAAAGTGGGCAAAAACTATTTTATTTCACATCACATCAACATTTACTAAATTAACATGCAGTTTTTGCGGAGAAATTGCATTAAAAAAAAATTCAGAAAATCTGACTGAAAAATTGACTAAAAAATGCCGTTTTTGAAAATGACGTCACTGTGACGTCATCAAAGCGGCCATTTTGGATTTTTTTATACATTTTTTGGTTGAGCTTGTCCCAAGGGTATAGTGTGGTAAGTTTCAGCCCCCTAGCTCTGACAAGGGGTAAGAAGACTAATTAGCGGGGGGGGGGGTGGTCATTTCGCCTTCCCCCAGGCCACAACATGTCCCAAAAAGCCAAGGCCAGATAGGGTTAAAAGGGAAATAATTCTGTATCCATTCAACGTCAATATGACAAATTTTTCTGCAATGTAAAACTTAGAACACTCGACTTTACTCAACTATTTAATGTGTGGCATCTTGGATAATAGCTGTATTAAGTTATATTGTGGGTAGTATACTGTACATTTCTGATATGATGACCACTGACCTTGATTTCTTCCTGGACAGCTTCGCCATGAGCAGAGTAACTTATGTTTGGATACACGGTTCAAAGGGGCAAATGAAAGGTTCGGGATTGAACCCTGTATTAAGGATGGTCAAGGAGGCGGGGAACAGGTACGTACCTCCCATCATTTTCCCCAACTTAAGTACTCTCTTTGCATTGCTTATCAAATTAAGACTTGCTTGGAACTATTTACTTAGTCAATATGCTATCTCATATGCAGGGAGTAATCCAGGGATGTTTTGGACCTCCGAGGTCATTGACTCACTGTGGTAAATCAAATGTGGAATGACCATAAATGCATATGAAATATACTCTCGTTCATATAGTCACTCAATCACATTTCTTTCTGCAGCAGTTCTATCTTGATTGGCATACCTTCATATACCGTCATGTCGGAGTGACTAGCTCGCTAAGATGCTAATGTTATTTGTGTGACTCCGACGACAATAAAAAAAGATTTGTATTGTATTGTATATCGAAAACACCTAGGAATGAGGTTCTGTCAGAAAAATAGAGCTGATTGAAAACATTCTGGGATCCACCATCTTTTACAAACACGAGGTTTAAAAAAATCTCATCATGCTAATGTTTTTCACTGAATGATTGCTGTATGATTTGTTTTGAGAAAAAAAAAATTCTGTTCAGTTGGGTGCACGAGCCTACTAGTACCAAAACCTTCCTAGATTTACTCCTAGATATAGGCAACTTCAGGTGACCTGTTCATCTGCAGAATTGCCAGAGTTATATATGGTTGAATTTTGGTATGAATAACTGTATACACCATCTACACCATGACCATTGTACATGCTAGTGACATCTGGGCTCATGGATCATGTAACATTGTCCTCTTGACTCGGACAGACAGATTTCTTTTGTAACATGCAATAATTTCTTTCATGTTCATCCGTGGGTCAGAGGATTTGAATTCTCAGCATTCTTTTGAATTCCGGTTCATTCATTCATCAACACTGATGAAAACATTTTGAAAAACAAGGCTCCTTTTTGTGTCAAGATATGTCACATGTAATTAACATTTAACCTTGTTTATAATTTTTTCCTAGCTTATTTATTATGTGTTTTGCGAATTTTCAGACATTTGATCTGACGTGGCACAAAGATATTCGTCCCCGTAAGAGGAATGTTTGTCTGGATGTGTCTCAGTCCATACCTAAAGCACCAGTCATCCTCTTTAGCTGTCACGGTATGAAGGGTAACCAATGGTGGAAGTACAATGCGGTATGAACATAGATTTCTCTGTACAATCAAAGTTTAATATGTTACTTCAAATACGGTATTATCCTTCTAATAATTCAATCACAGGATGTGAAATTTCCCACCATAGAATCTGGCGGTAATGATTCAATGATTTTAGAGGGTGATAAAATTTATTAGAACCACCAATCAAATTTTCTCCTCAAAGTTGGGGGTGATTGAATTGTGATAGGGGATTGAATTATTAGGGGGATTACTGTAATAGTCCAATTTTCTATTAAATACATGAATAATGAAACAAGGAAGTAGTGATGACCATGTCATTTATTTTGGTATTATGTCTGCATCAGCCATAGATTCACGATATCAGTTCACCTGATAAACCAATTGGTATTAATCTCATGGCCCTGAGATGAGAGTTCTGGGGTGGAAGGGTTAAAGAATGAGGTGGAATATGTAAGAGAATATGCAAGACAAAAGAAAGAGTGGAAGTAAAATTCCTGACTTCTGCAATATTTATACCTACATCATTAGTTTGTGTGGATCAGCTGCCAAATGATGCTTCGTATTGCAGCAAGAATTTAAAACGAAGGTCACTGAACAACAACATAAATATTGATGACTTTCACAGAATGAGCCAAGTAAATTTTGGACTCCCGAAAATACACAGTACAACATTCACTCTGTGTTTCCTCACTTTCTTTTTTTCTTTTATTTACTTTTGGTTAGGAAATGGAAAACGTAATATAATTATTTACCATAAAGACATTCCACCTCTGAGACTCTGTCCTGGGCCCCTGTGGTGTTAATTCATGTGATGAAGCAACTGGTATTAATTCACATGATGATAAACCAAGTGGTATTACTTCACCTGATGAACCAGATGCAGGATTCATATAGGTCCTGGATTTCCTTGAATTCTGAAAAAATAACTTCCAGAACCTGGAAATCCTTGAATTCTGACAATATTTGTAAAGAGTCCTGAAAAAGTCCTCTCCCCTCAAAATATCTGCCACAATTAATTACTGGAATTTCTTTCTAACAAACTGAATTTTATTCTTCGATCTAGTCAGATCTGTATGAAACGTGATAGTTGTAATACATATTCATTTCACTCTAATGTACATTGTTGAATTTGCTGAATGAAACATGGTAAAAGATGTTAAAAACTGTCCAGGAAAATTCAGTTGAAGGTCCTGGGAAAAGATTGTATGGACCTGGAAAAGTCCTGAAATTTTGTCTTTCACAAAGGGTAGGAACCATGCAAGTGGTGTTACTTCATATGATGAAGCAAGTTATATGAATTTGCCTGATGAATCAAGTGGTATTAATTTGCCTGATGAACCAAGGGGTATTAATTTCGCTGATGAACCAAGTGGTATTTAATTTGCCTAGGATCTCTGGAAATGTTCACGTAGTTGATGACAGTTAAACCAACCTTGTGACAAATATGTATTTGTTGGAACACGAGTTGGTGAATGATAAGAACAAAAACACACCCTGAATACTCTTTACTTCGGCTAAGTTAACTGGTTGATTAAATAAGCAGGATTATCAGAATTTGCCCAAAATTGTGCAGGTATTTCAATATGGATAATATTCACCATAAATTGCATGTTCCTAAGAATGTAAAAATGTATTGTTATTATTATCTTTGACAGGACACTCATCAGCTGAAACATGTGATTAGTAACCAGTGCTTGGACGCTGATGGCGAGGGAAAGGACATCTATATGAACCAGTGTGATCCCGAAAGTAAATCACAGAAATGGAAATTTGAACATATAGAAGAGGCTGAAGTTAGAAAAGAGTGGATTCAGGATTAAAAACATTATATATTTAAAGACTTTTAAAAAATCGTTATTAATACTGACATTGTACATATGTATATTTCACAGTTACTATATATGGGGGTGAATTTCCCACCAGGTTATGGGATGAGTTGAACTCGCTTTAGAGGTTATGTCCCCTACACTAGGACTCGCAGTTAAACCATGAGAAAATCATGTTTAACCATTATCAAACTAGGACCAGATTTGAGGTTTGAAATGACGTCACAATTCATGATGTAGAGCCCCGTGGGGCTTCCGGGGATTGACCTGGGATGTCCTTGTGCACGCCGCAGGTCTTGGTAAGAATAAGCCTCAGCTCCTCAGAGAGCTTGTCGTAAGAGGCGACTAACTGAGGCACCTGTGGTGTTCCCGGGTGTGAAAAGGAATAGGACCCCCCCCCCCCACCTGTGTGATTCCCGGGTGTGAAAAGGAATAGGACCTAATGTCGTGATATGACTGAAATATCATGATATGACTGGAAAATTCACTCATGATGTACATGTTAATGTGGAAGCACTCTGGGTTCATTATACATGTTGTCATATCAATACATGTATGTACTAATGTATGATATAATCATGGTTTCTGCAAGGCTCAAGAATTGTATTGATCTCCCTGATAAATTCAACCAAGCAATAGTTTTAAAATGTTGTGGCATAACCGTGAAAGAAGACATCGAGACCATCCATCAGGACAGTTCAACAGTTATATTACTGTTAATTGTGGTGTATGTTGATTCTGTGATTAAGCTTATGGATATCATTGATAAACTTTGCACTAATTTCATGAACATCAAATTGTCAAATTATCAAATTGTTGATTATTGAAGTATGGATACCATTCAGGGGTGGATACATACTTGATTCTTTACTGTATTTCAAAGTAGGTTTTAAGGACCCCGCACTGTTTGATGAGATTTTGACCCCAATAAGGTGTGGTTTGAAGTTCCAATATGAAATATCGTATCTTTATACATTTCACCATTCGTCAAGTTGTTCATTAGTGGATGTGGGATCCCATTGATAAGGGGGCATCCATAAAGTATTATGGCCTTAGTGGGAAGGGGGAAGTTCGTCCCCAACATATGAAAGCATACAGTGAGTGGAAGGGGGGTTAGACACCAGCATACATATGCGGGGGAAAAAAGAACAACAGTTCACAGTGGTACATTATTCCTATGGTGTATTGTGTTGATGGTATTCAGTTCTAATAGCAAGCTTGTTTGAAGTGGGGTATATTTGGTTATTGTGAATCACTGTTGGTGAAGTTCAAGTTTAATAATAGTTACATCTGGAAATGTGGAAAGAAATCATTCGAGTGAAAGTGGATTAGAACAGTCTGCAACTTGGTTCATTCATGTACAAATCCAAACCAACCATGAAATATATTTGAAACACTAACGTTTGCCTCAAATGTAGATGTTGGAGTTGGAGAATAGCTAAATGTAACTTCCCTACTAGCATGTTTGAAAGAATAATTAGGTTCAGTTTTACCATTTTCCTGTCAAAAAAGACATGTGAGTTCCTGAATTCCTCAAGCCCTCAGTACCTGTGTCCTCAACTTGCTGAAGAGACTACTTCCAAGGGCATTTTAGCTTATACATTTTCCTCTGGATTAAATGTTCATTTGCATATAAAAAGATCTCTGTCGACATACCCTCTTCTGCAGCCGAAGAAAACAAGTAATGACAAGTTTTATTTATTCATTGGAGCTCCTTTGGGAGTTCCTGCCTGCCTGGTTGATTCTGCTATTGCAGGCTGGATGTATGGTAGGGATATTTGTGTCCGCTCAAACAGTTTACCTCGGGCTTCATACACCTCCTGGAAAATCATTAAAACTTCTGGAATTTAATTGCTAACCTGGAAAGTCCAGGAAAGTGCTTAAAGGTGAACTGCAAAGCTTTTAATTTTATCTAAGATGTTGCTTATATACATCTTGTCTTATGTGACATAACTTTTATACATTTTTGGGGCAAATATATTTTGCAAAATTGTACTAATAACAATATTTAAGTTATCCGGTTATAAATCCGTCTTGAAAACTTGCATTGCTTGTCTCTCTTGGTTTGTAGAACGTTATGACGTTATAGCGGTCTCCTTCATTCAAGTTTTATTTAAATGTGACGTCATGCTACATCGAATGAATGAGCGAGGTCCACTATAACGTCATGACGTTCCAAAAACCAAGAGAGACAAGCAATGCAAGCGATGACGTTTCTAAAAGTTCTGGCTCTCGTTTTCTGGTGGTATAAATTTTTACTTCTCATATACCCAAAATAAAACAATAACCCATAGAACTATTACCACACATATTTGTAACAACTATAGAAGTTCTTGTTTTATGACATTTTAACAGAACATTGGAAAGCTTTTCAGTTCACCTTCAAAAATAAAGTTAAACTCCTGGAAACTTCAGGAAGAACTACACCTTCATCTTGTGGGAGACCCAGTGATCTAATGAATTTGTTCCTGAACTTCGTTATTTTGCTCGTCTTTGTTGCGAGTCATTGTACTAAAAACTGGTGGAAAATTGAAATTATTGTCAAAAATTCCAGATTTTGAGCGTATATACTTTATGGATGCTTCCTTTGCGATCAACTACGTATATACATTACATTGTCCACAGAGGCATTTGTTGTTGGATTGTGGATATATCATTGTTCAACCATCATTTTATTCATGTTTTATATTCATCTGTTCAGTCCATTCATCCTGTCCTTCATTGATATGCTTGATGGTGGATAAAGAAATACACTGGACCTTGATAAGCCATTGACATTTTTCATGTACACTGTACATTGTTTTAAACAGCTGCATTGATTGCCCCATTGGGACTGTCGTGTGTCTTACTCGCCAGGCCGGGCTTGGTCATTATTTGGAGTGAGAAATGACATAAAAAAAATGGGTTGTCCTTGTTATTGAAGAATACAAGTTTGTAACAACATGATTATTGAATATATGACTATATTGGTGAAGTGATCATTTAGGAAGTGTCACAACTTCGAAACCTATGCTTGGAATAGTTTATGCAAAGGGTAACTGAAACATACATGTGCCTTATCATCAATTTATCAAGTGAAAATGACTTGTGTGTATAAGAATTTTGCGGAAAATTCAAGTTTGTGAGATTATATATGTACTGGAATTAGAAAATTCAGTGTCAGTCATTGAACGCAGTTAAATGTATGACTCCCACTTGGTTAATATAGTATACATGGTGAGCAAATGAGCTCCTCATTCGCCCTGACAGATATGGACTTGAAGTGAAGACTGAGTTAATTCCCTTAGTCACAAACAGACCACATGTGGAGAGTGAAGCCAAACAGAGTCTTCTTTTAGTTAGTATATGCAATAGTTTTAATATACACAAACTTCTCAAAACTGAAAACTAGCTAGTTCATGATTAGGAGTCGTAGTGCTACTCAAGGTATAAAAATTTACAAAAGAGAATCGTTAAATCAAAAGACAACTCAACAAAGTAAATTCTACAAAAAAAACTCTTAACGTGCAGCCAAGACGAAATTCACTAAAAGGGAACGTAATTGATGTATTGTTCTTTCATAATCAAATACAAATTCATGACTGTTAAATGTGATATTGAAGTTTCGTTTTGCGAAAAAAAAACCAACAAAAAAAACAACAAAACAACAACAATGAAATCTGCATTAGACAAGGAAGTCGTATCTTTTTGGCCTAATTTGCTCTTGGCTCTATGTCAGAACAGTATTACTATAAGGCCATACCAATTTTTTCCCCGGGCAGATTTTATTTTATTTTATAAAAATAAAAACTGGACATTTTGTCACACCAGTATTATTTTGTTAGTTTCCACTCATCTGGCCCTGTCCATAATGTTAAGAGCAGAAGGAGTCGATCCCACCACGTGTCCCAAAAAATATGTATATCTGCCTGCGAAACAAAAAATATAAATGGTGTGGCCTAAGCCCCCAATAAATGCTGTTGCAGGTAGTTTATTGTCCCACTCAGAAACATTGATGGGATCAATAATGCTGTTACAGGTAATTTATTGTCCCACTCAGCAACATTGATGGGATCATGATAATGCTGTTACAGGGAGTTTATTGTCCCACTCAGAAACATTGATGGGGTCAATAATGCTGTTACAGGTAATTTATTGTCCCACTCAGCAACATTGATGGGATCATGATAATGCTGTTACAGGTAGTTTATTGTCCCACTCAGAAACATTGATGGGGTCAATAATGCTGTTACAGGTAGTTTATTGTCCCACTCAGAAACATTGATGGGATCAATAATGCTTGTACAGGTAGTTTATTGTCCCACTCAGAAACATTGATGGGATCAATAATGCTGTTACAGGTAGTTTATTTTCCCATTCCGAAACATTGATGGGATCAATAATGCTGTTACAGGTAGTTTATTGTCCCACCCAGCAACATTGATGGCATCAATAATGCTGTTACATTTAGTTTATTGTCCCATTCAGAAACATTGATGGGATCAATAATGCTGTTACAGGTAGTTTATTGTCCCACTCAGAAACATTGATGGGATCAATAATGCTGTTACAGGTAGTTTATTGTCCCACTCAGAAACATTGATGGGATCAATAATGCTGTTACAGGTAGTTTATTGTCCCACCCAGCAACATTGATGCATCAATAATGCTGTTACAGGTAGTTTATTGTCCCACTCAGAAACATTGATGGGGTCAATAATGCTGTTACAGGTAGTTTATTGTCCCACTCAGAAACATTGATGGGATCAATAATGCTGTTACAGGTAGTTTATTGTCCCACCCAGCAACATTGATGACATCAATAATGCTGTTACAGGTAGTGTATTGTCCCACTCAGAAACATTGATGGGGTCAATAATGCTGTTACAGGTAGTTTATTGTCCCACTCAGAAACATTGATGGGATCAATAATGCTGTTACAGGTAGTTTATTGTCCCACTCAGAAACATTGATGGGATCAATAATGCTGTTACAGGTAGTTTATTGTCCCACTCAGAAACCTTGATGGGATCAATAATGCTGTTACAGGTAGTTTATTGTCCCACTCAGAAACATTGATGAGATCAATAATGCTGTTACAGGTAGTTTATTGTCCCACTCAGAAACATTAATGGGATCAATAATGCTGTTACAGGTAGTTTATTGTCCCACTCAGAAACATTGATGGGATCAATAATGCTGTTACAGGTAGTTTATTGTCCCACTCAGAAACATTGATGGGATCAAAATTATCCAAACAGGAAGTTGATGGAAGGCCACAAAACGGATGTTGTAGGAACATAAACCTACTTAATTTCTGCTAAATTGTGCATTGATAGAACAGTTGGGTGAACTACTCAGAATTTGATGACCATTTGGGAGTTATTGATTGGTAAAATTTGTCCAATTATTGAACAGAGAAGTTATGAATGGATGGTTCAACACTCTTTGCCTACAAAGGCAGCTTGAATTGCGTTTTGTTTTATGTATTAATTAATTGTAATGTTATGTTTGTTTGGGAAATATTTGGCCTCAAAAGCTTTTTCAGGTATACTATTTTGTGCAGTATACATATTTGTGTATCTAAATATATAACAGATTTGACTGATTCCGAGATACAAAATTTTAAAATACCTGTATATCTAATGGCTGTGTGGTTATAATTTCATATTTTTAAACTGGTATTTAAAATTTTGATATGCATGATAGATTTTGATAGACTTTAGTTATATTTTTGTGCATTAAATGGTTTATATGCTAAATGTGAAGTAGGTATCTTATTTGATATTAAACTGTAATTTCAATTTGGTGCGACTATATTACACTCCAGTATATAAAAGTAATCTAAAGGGGTGTGGGCATAGGTGAATTCAGAAGACTTAAAAAAGGTTATATGCACATTTACATCACACAAGACTAGGGAGCCTGGGAGCTGACAGTTCGGTGCATCTTTGTGTATAATTGCATTATATGTCTTTCATGTTAATCTGACATCTGTCTTTCACATGAAAAAACTCCATCTTCCATATTCATGTTAATTGTAATTTTTCATGTAACTGTCCTTTTGTCTTCTATGTTACATGTATATAAGTTCTACATTCTATGGAACATTTTGTCCTTCATGCAACTAACTTCTGTTTATGTAACTCTATAAACTACATATGTAACATCCATCTTTCATGTAAATGTAACTTTGTCATATTTTAAAGATGTAATCAGCCTCAAATCTGGGCTGAAATCGATTTCTCTCAAACTCAGCGAAAGTGACATATGTTACAACAGGTACAAAATGAGACACATTTGACCACAAAAAAACTAAACTTGTTTCTACCATTCACGAGAAAATAGAAGGAATTGATCTTTAAAATTAAACAGCATGGCATGCGGTTTATTTTGCCACGGCCGTGTCAAGAAGCGTACACGTGTGGTGCATTCTACCAACGTATGCTATGCGACATTTCCGAACCATAGACACGAGCCATGACGTTATGCCATGGCTGTAGCTGTGCAGCATTCAAACTGCGTGACGTCGTTTTACTCTCCGCGTACAACACACACTCAATGGCGAAACAGAAGTTTCAAATTTCTCTGACAAGATATTCTTGCATTCGTTGTATATGGCGACCCCGCCATCATCAAATATAATACATATGATGCTCTGGTAATCTTCCCTGCTGAAAAGAACCATAGGGGAGAGTTTACAAAATCCATCCATTTTGAGGCTGCATGATTACATCTTTAAGAGTTACATTGGTGAACTCCACACAAGGCATGACCATGATAAGGCAAAGATGGGACAGGACTTTGCGTTTTGCTTACATATTAGGCTTAACTATCATGTTACTTAAACATTCTAACCATATTAAACTCCTCAGAAAGGAAATCTGTTAAGGTAAAGGATGGTTTATGAATACAAGTGAAATACATTTGTTAAAGTTGAGAAAGTTTGATGTTATGGTACTGAGACTGTAAGAGTATGTACATATAGCTAATATTTGTACCCAATAAGATAATTGTTCAGGTGATTCAATAAATAAGTCTTATCTAAGTCTGGAACATATCAATGAATGTTAGATTCATCTGGCTCCATTTAGTGTGAAAAATAAAGGTAAACATCTGCTTTTGGAAATTAAACCATGTTGGAATGGTGGATCCTTTTTAAAAACTATTTATTGGTCATGTTACATGCATTATTTTGTTTAAGGCTTATATTTTATTGCTAGAATTGATGATACTAGTACCGCATAAATTTTTACAGCCGAAGGGCTTGAGGGAGACTATAATATTGGGATCCATGCGTCCACCTGCGGGTCCGTATCCATCTGTGTGTCTGTCGATTCGACTTCATTTCCGGACAATAATTTATGAAAGTTAAAATGAAATAAAAGGATTCTTTTCAAATTTAGTAAGTGGGTTCCTGAATCCTTGCCTCACGATATCACTTGAGATTGTGTTTCAATGCCAATTCACTTGTAGTTGGTGCCTCCTAGAGGCCAAGTTAAAGTTTCTTTTCGGAAAATAACTTGAAAATCTGAAAGATTTTTTTTCCAAATTTGGTAGCACTACCTTGAGTCAAGATTTCGCTGTGGAGTGTTTTTCATGCTGATCTGTGGTGCCACAAGTTAAAATGTCAAACTTTGTTGGACAGTAACTTCTGAAAACCAGAACAAATTCTTTTCAAATTTGGTAAGTGGGTATTCTGTCTCGAGATCTCGCTTGCGATTGTTTTTCATGCTCTTCCGCTTACTGGTGATGCCTCCTGGGGGTCAAGTTAAAATTTTGTTACCGACAATAACTTTTGAAAACCAGCACCTGAACAGCTAGATTCTTTCAAAATTTGGTATATACATGTAGCTAACTTGGCTCAAGATCTCGCTTTGGATTGTTTAATGCTGATCAACCCATAAGCAGTGCCAAATAAAAATTTCCTGTCATAACAAATTTGGGATGAGAGTACCGTGCGACAGTATCTCTTGCTTTCCACACCGAGGACTGAACGTTACGGTAATTCCCCTAATAATTCGATCACCGGAAGTGCAACAAAAATGGCTTATATCTGAAAACATTCTTGATCTACATCTACAAGGTGTCAAATTTGGTCATCATATGGCTTTTCAACAATTGGAATGAAGAATGGGAATGTTACTTTTTCTCTGTGTTTGAATAACAAGAGTTGAAAAGTGAACTTTCTGTGATTGAATTATTAGGGGAATTACCGTACGTTTTCAAGTGAAATCACTATTGTCAATGGCGTGAATTGAACCGTTCAGATTTTCATTTTGTATATTTAATGTATCAAATCAAATATAATGTTCATGCTTTGGAACACTTTAAATTGGGTATTGAAGCTGTACATCAGCCTGATCATGTGATGAAGATTGAAAGCTGAAAGCGTCCTGAATTCTCGGGATGCTTTTCAACAGTATCACTCAAATTGAATGCTGAATTGAAACAATCTGCTTGGCATACTCCTGTCTGTTAATTGTTCTCATCCCATTGTTCAAAGGCTGGCAAGACGTCTATTGTCTGTCTTCACCTACAAAGATATATGGTGAAGAAGCAGATTTTCGTTATTCACTTGATAATGCCTATGGAAAATGGTGTCGTGTTAAGAAAGGACCGTTTGCTCTGCCCCCTTAACTATACATTGAGTGCTCAGTAAACACAGACAGATCAAACAAGATGTCTCTGCAACATTGGAGTTGATCAGCCAAATGTTGATGTTTGGAACTTATTGGAACAGTCTAGTAGAGGCTGCCACCATAGACCTATCAACCCTCATGCATTCGGCGTGAGACTCGCGCATTTGGCATCTGTCTCACGTTCTCACGCAGCTATATCAAAATCTCACGCATCTTGGCATTTTCATGAAATCATTTCTAAAATAACCAATAATCCTTCAAAATTGTCCTAGTTTGCAGAAAAAGGAATTAGTAATTTCAAAATTTTCCTACACTTGGTTGTAAAGTATTCATTTGTAGCCTCCGTGAAGAAGGAAATGTATAATCGTATGGTGTTATATGAAACAAAAATGCGAAAAATTGTATGAAATGACGCCTAGAAATTATCTTTTTTGGGGGGTCGTATCCCCGAGGCGGATATACTCAAATCTCATGCCTTGGCAAAAGTATAACTTGAGAGGTCTGCCACCATATGAGTGAAATAACCTTGAGTATGACATTAAACCACCCCCCTCCCCCCAGCTCATCTAGTTGAGTTCATTGAATAATAGTCTCAGTATCATGTCGACCACTTCAGAAGGTATGTGTGGGTACACATAATGGAGCACCACAGTCCCAAATCTAGATTACAAGAGAACACCAGTTACAAATTATCCTCACTGAGGAAAACTACACATTATGACCAGTTACAAATTATCCTCACTAAAGGAAAACTACACATTATGACATCACCCCATGCAGGCCTGATAATGTTTACAAGCCATTTAACATTTAACAAAAGTAAAATGAAAATTGAATTCCCATCCCCCAATCATGCTGCACATAAATGCATTGTGGGGATGTACCATACTGTAACAGTCGGTATATTGTTCTTTGTGGGGAGTTAACATACAGTAACAGTCTGTATATTGTTCTTTGTGGGGATGTAACATAGAGTAACAGTCTGTATATTGTTCTTTATGGGGATGTACCATACTGTAACAGTCGGTATATTGTTCTTTGTGGGGATGTAACATAGAGTTAAACAGTCTGTATATTGTTCTTTATGGGGATGTACCATACTGTAACAGTCGGTATATTGTTCTTTGTGGGGATGTAACATAGAGTAACAGTCTGTATATTGTTCTTTGTGGGGATGTTCTGTAACAGTTGAATGGGGTATGTCAAGAAGCACGGAATATCACACGCATGGTAGTATATGTTGACAGACTTTCAGGAGCTAGTTCAGTTTGGAAACTCTTAAAATAAGCACCTCCAGTTGCAGTATATATTTATTCAGTGTTTATCATAGTATGATTAAAAAAGTAGTCTCCTCGGTGTGATTTTACTTCAGGAATTTGCATTGTATATATGCTGGTCCGTGGAAGTAATCCAATTGATGTGATAATTTGTGATGTGTTCACTTTGCGAAGACTATGATGCTCTGTGCCAAGCTGTGACGTTGCACTTCCATGCAACATAACATAGGCAACGTGATTGGTAATGCCAAATGTTCTTCACCACAATGCAAACATTACTTCTTCAACTCAGATGTCGTTCTCCCTCAACTCTGATGTAATTTTACCTCATCTTGATATATCTAATGGTGGCGCCATACAGTTGGTTAGCGCAAAATAAAAACTTTCTCCTATCTAAAATGGATTATTGCCAAAAAAATCTCAATTCACAAAGAAATTATCATGGACTAAATGTAGAGTGGAAAACACTTAAGGTGAATTCATCTTGAATCACTCGATATTTGTATGGGTGATCAATTTTGTTAATGTACATACTAATACATAATTTGTGGTATGAATGTACATTGTATGTATGCTTTAATGACTAAACTCTTACAAGTGTGGAGGCTCTTTGAATTTACAGCAAACTATTTATGTATAATAGTTGGGAAACATTTTGTAAATCTCATATAACAAGCTGAGTAGCTAGCAGGTCCTCCGCCAAGTAGCCTGTTTGAGAGCATGCAGCATATACGCTTCCAATATCTCCTTAAATATAACTTGGAAAGTGGATATGTGTATGTAGAAAGAGACGTTTATCTGGAATTGTTGAGACAATTTGAGGAGGTTTGAGAAGCAGTAATGGGTAGTGTAACACTGGAATGTAAGTCTGTAGTTGTATATGGATTTGTGGATGGTGAGGTTTATAAATCGATGGGTGGAATAGATCAAGATATCGCGTTCACAACATAGATGGGTACAATATGGGTGAGTGAAATCCAAGATGGTCAATGGCAGCCATCTTGGATTACATACCTCAGTGAAAATCAATACCAATGGCCTTTTGACTGACGTTAAGAACCTTCCCAAGTTTGAAGTCGATTGGTTGAATTGTTCTCGAGATATCGCGTTCACAAGATCTGGGACGGATGGAATCCAATATGGTCAATGGCAGCCATCTTGGATTACGTACCTCAGTGAAAATCAATACCAATGGCCATCTGACTGATGTGAAGAACATTCCCAAGCTTGAAGTTGATTGATGGA
Source organism: Hanleya hanleyi (assembly GCA_036873755.1). Lineage (NCBI taxonomy): Eukaryota > Metazoa > Mollusca > Polyplacophora > Lepidopleurida > Hanleyidae > Hanleya > Hanleya hanleyi. The sequence continues at coordinate 22,262 of JAVTVY010016624.1, forward strand.
ATTGTTCTTGAGATATCACGTTCACAAGATGTGGGATGAACAGAATCCAATATGGTCGATGGCGGCCATCTTGGATTATGTACCTCAGTGAAAATCAATACCAATGGCTGTCTAACTGATGTGAAGCACCTTCTCAAGTTTGAAGACGATTGGTCGAATTGTTCTTGAGATATCGCGTTCACAAGATGTGGGACGGACAGAATCCAATATGGTCGATGGCGGCCATCTTGGATTATGTACCTCCGTGAAAATCAATACCAATGGCCGTCTAACTGATGTGAAGCACCTTCTCAAGTTTGAAGTCGATTGGTCGAATTGTTCTCAAGATATCGCGTTCACAAGATGTGGGAAGGACAGATGGAAGGACGGACGGAAGGACGGACGGACGGCTAGCATTTCCAAGTCCTCCCACCACTTCGATTATGTACCTCAGTGAAAATCAATACCAATGGCCGTCTAACTGATGTGAAGCACCTTCTCAAGTTTGAAGACGATTGGTCGAATTGTTCTTGAGATATCGCGTTCACAAGATGTGGGACGGACAGAATCCAATATGGTCGATGGCGGCCATCTTGGATTATGTACCTCAGTGAAACCCCTGCTGGGTGCTGAAAGTTACGGCTCCAAGTCAAATCAGGGTTTTCATTAAATTTGAGAAATTAAGAAAGTTTTAATTGTGCATGGTGCCTTCTACTGTAATTGTTTTGGATCTTAGTTTACCCCTCAGGCTCTTAATTTGGTCATAACAGTCTTATGTAATTGTGAATGCAATTTGTCACTAACAGAGCTACAGACAGAATCTCTGGCACCGCGCTATCTTAAAGGTCATAAAGGTCAATATGTGAACCCTAATCTCAGGAGCAAATTGATTTGGTATTAATCTCGGGCACTAGTTTGCCTTACGAGGGCCTCTAGGTATGGTTGGCCATCCCTGCCACAATATATACATGTACCATGGTATAAAATGCCAAGCCTGCCATAATTCGTATTTACAGGATGCCTGTAATTATTTTGTATCATGGTATAAAATGCCCAATCTGATTAAAACTCAGTTTTAATCAGATTGTAAAATGCCAAGCCTGCCATAATTCGTATTTACAGGGTGCCTGTAATTATTTTGTACCATGGTATAAAATCGCCAAGCCTTTACACAACCTCCAAACACGGTCATCTTCCCTTCTGCCTGTCGATAGACCCTGCCCTCAGTCAATTTACATATAGCCATGTACCAAAACATCGTTTCACAAAACCTGAATTTTACCAGCCCAAAACTGTCCACATACTAAATACGAGGATATATAATTTTGCAGATGTGAATGTGCGAGACCATTTAATTCTGTAAATAATGGCTGTAGTTGGAAATCATGGTAGCAAGGAAATCATGCTCGGAAAAATGATGCCTTTTGGTGCAAAAAACATTGAAATCGGTCCACTAGATTCAGATATATGGACGAATGAACATATACATTCAGGTTGAGTGAATTGTTCTTGTAAATAAAATATTTTCCGGAGACTTTCGGATAATATGAATGGACACATTGGTGAGATGACTGGCTGCTTTACACATTCCGACATTGGATTAGGGTGCTCACACGCGCGAAAATCGTCTTTTTAACATCTTTACATTATCAGGATTTAACTCCCTAAAACATGCTCATACCACCACGGAACATTGGGGAATTAGCCGAGAGTCCCTGAAAGCCTGGTCAGTCAGTCCACCATGTGGTAAGATAAGCGGTCATAAAATAATCAAGGGGCTTAGTTTTATCACTGTTGGCGGCCAAATTTTGACCATTGATGTCCCAGAGTGATCTCTCAATCTATATTAGGCTCCATGAATTGATGTAGTCCAAATGTTGTTGTTGTAAAGAGATGAGCAGTTATTTAGGTACAGATGTGCTGCACTTGATTAATTCTGGTTTAATAATTCAAGTTGTTGCGATACCGAGCCGTTCGGATAATCTCGCACTTTTAATCTCCGACAAAGGCTATACATGGCTTGGTGAAGACTCACTGTGCGGAGACTGCCAGGGCGTTTTTTCGCCCTGTATAATTTACTGAGGGCAGGGTCGATCGACTGACAGGAGGGGAGATAACCCTGTTTGGAGGTTGCGTAAAACCCGGCACAAATTTGCAAAAGCGCATATCATTGGTGGAAATGATAAGAAGGCGTAAATTTGCGACTTACGGCTAAATGAATTACAGGCATCCTGTAAATACGAATTATGGCAGGCTTGGCGATTTTATACCATGGTACAAAATAATTACAGGCACCTTGTAAATACGAATTATGGCAGGCTTGGCATTTTATAACATGGTACAAAATAATTACAGGCATCCTGTAAATACGAATTATGGCAGGCTTAGGCATTTTATACCATGATGGTATATATTATTTACAGGCATCCTGTAAATGACGAATTCTGGCAGGGATGGCCAACCATATCTAGGTCAATTTCATTATATATCACGGGTCAATATGTCAATATCAGTCATTTTGCTTGAAATCAGCATAGGCTTCTGATAGATCCAGAGTCCATATTTGGTAGGAAGCTAAGAACTACTAAGTCCGGTTCACGTATTGGCCTATTTTCAAGGGTCATAGAGGTCAACTTGTGGAAAGTGCTCTTTGCTTGCTTGAATCAATCTTTGTCATGCTGCCTTGTTAGGGTTACAATTTATTCTGGGACCAGTTGAAGCTAAATTTCAGAATATATCAAATTTTTTTATACGCTCGCCAAAAGGCGGACCTATTATGTGATGGCGGCTTCCGTCCGTCTGTCTGTCCGTCCCTCGTTTCCGGTCTATATCTGGAACAGTTTTCTATCTACAGTTCCAAGTTTTGGTGAGTGGATCTCTTATGGGTAGACGATGTGTTGCGTACCAAAATGAAGGTCGAGGTCAGAGGTCAAAGATCACTGGCCTAAAAAACAGGAAATCAATGAAGTGTTCGTGTCCGGTCTATATCCGTGAACGATTTCTATCCACAGTTGCAATTTTTTGTGAGTGGATACTTTAGGTGGAGACGATGTGTCGCGTACCAAAATTGAGGTCGAAGTCAGAGGTCAAAGACTGTTGCCTAAAATCAGGAAATTATTGATCATTAACAGTTTTCTATCTACAGTTCTAATTTTTGGTGAGTAGATGCCCTAGGGGGGAACGACGTGTTGCATACCAAAAGTAGGTCGAGGTCAGAGGTCAAAGGTCGGTGTGACCGAAGAATCAGGAAATAATTAAACATTTCTAATTTTTTGTGAGTGGATTCAATAGGGGGGAAATGATGTGTTACATACCAAAAAATAGGTCGAGGACAAAGGTCAAAGGTCACTGTGACCCCAAAATCAGCAAATTATTAAAAATAACATTTTTTTTGTGTCAGTAGATACGTTAGGGGGACACAATGTGTCACCTACCAAAATGTAGGTCATGGTCAAAGGTCAAGGTCACTGTGACCCCAAAATCGTGGGGAATTTTTTTAGTTCATTCAGAAATTACGGGGGGCCGTTTTGTCATGTACCAAAATTGAGATCCAGGTCAATAGTCAAGGTGACCACAGAATCAAGGTCAAAGGTCAGTGTGACCTAAAAATCAGGAAATCATTGAAAATTACTAATTTCTTGAGAGTGGATTCAATAGGGGGAAATGAAGTGTCGCATACCAAAAATTAGGTCAAGGTCAAAGATTAAAGGTCATGCACTGTGATCCCCAAATCAGGAAATTATTAAAAATAACATTTTGTTGTCAGTAGATACATTAGGGAGGTCAACACAATGTGTCTCGTACCAAAATGTAGGTCAAGGTCAAAGGTCAAGGTCACTGTGACCCCAAAATCGTGAAATTGTTAAAATTCATGATGTTGTCCATTGAGAAATTACATTTGTTGTCCATGCGATTTCAAGATATGGATTAGTATCAAACTTTGAGTATACCTTACTCGCATGGCAAAGAGGAGCCCTACATTTTGAGGTCAATTTGTCAAAGGTCAAGGTCACATTTCCCCAAAATTGAATCCAGTTCAGCTAACTCTATGCATTAGGTTGAAATATTCAAAGTTCTCTCCCCTACATGTATATGGCATTTGTCCTGTGGAGTTGTCTCCCATGTTTGAAACAGCTACATGTAGTTAAACTTTTGTGAAATAAAAACCATACATTTACTAATTTAACGGGGAGAGGGGTCCTTTATGAACTTCATACCTCTTTATCAACTCAAGAACAAAGGTTTACTTCGTCACTTTCTTCTTCCTTCATGAAAAATTCTCTCATCTGAAAGGAATCCATTTGCAGGAAAACTACTATTTTCTTGTGTTTTACTATTGTCGATTTCAGTGTGGGATATGTGAGCTCTCGGCTCTTGCTTCAAGATCAACTAGTTACCAAGAGTTAAGCTTATTTTAGTTTATCATTCAGTGTTAGATGTGATATATGTTGCATTCTCAGAAGCACAAAATTGTACACCTTTCTCTGGATTGCTAGCTACCAATTGGAACCAAGGCTATTAAACAACCTTGAAATTGGACCAATGTAATTCCAGATATACGGGCGTATATTGAAGCCCCTTGGGCTCGTTCAATCTATTTCCATACATGTGACATACAGAAATATTAAAGGTTCATATTAAAAACTACAGGACAAGACAAATGCATATACATACACATATATATAGATACATACATACACCCACAGATAGAATATGGTAACGAAGGGTTATTTGGTCAAACCCAGTGTGAATGAATACAATTTACCCATATAATCCGGGACGAAATTTCTTTCCTTTGCTCTCTCGTTTAGTAGTTCATAGAAAAATTGTCCTATTATTGGTGAAAGATGCATTGATGGGTTAATGAGAAAATAAAAAATTTCCAGATCCGTCAACTTAGGGAAATACTGGCAAATGCTACTTATGTTATTGTAAAATAGATCTCTTAGTTTTTCGCCACTATAGGACATTTGCACAGGAAATGGAATTCATCTTCCACTGTTTTGTCAGTTGTTATACATCCCTTGCACAATCTTTTATCTCTGTCTATATTTCTGTATCTACCCGTTTCTATTTCAAGCCTGTGTGCACAAATTTTGTTAGAGCCTGTCAATTGTAAGTAGTTAGCAATGCAGTAATTTTGTTCTATGTGCTTGTAGTGGAGAAGTTTCCCAGACTCTTTCAACTTAAGTTGATAGTATTGTATATATTTTGCAGTCAGTTTATATTTTACATTTGATGACATTCTTTTGCGTTTTAAAGAGGAGTGCGGAAGCTTCTCTAACATGATATCATTTTTCCCCCTTCTGCATCAAGCAAATACACGAATTACATCCAACGATGGGTTATGGCGCAACCCTTCCTCTGTGACATTTGGCATGACTGAGCAACAAATCCAGTCACTGGACACAAATTCATTTTTTCGAAGTCGAATTAACAATAAACTTTGTCACTCCACGACACATTTCTGTCCCATCTGTCCTGAACAAATGACGACTGATAGCATGCGATCAGAATCACACTATATATATATATATATATATATATCATATGCGACTTTTGTTTCCTCATATTGAAGAAATAGCCACAGATTAATAGGAGGCCGGCAGAAAAGCTTGTTCCAGGTTTTATTTGCAAGAGGAGATGCTATAGACCTATAATCATCCATTCGTAGAGTTCAAGGCGGATAAAGACCGGTAGAAATGAGTTTGAGAAAGACAATGAAACTCCTGAATAACTCAGTATGCGGAAAAACCATGAAAAATCGTAGAGAGATCACCCAAATTGAGCTCTTCGAAAATTTAGCCGGGTCAGTTTCAGGAAAACTTTTCTCTAATATGGCCATCTGTATGTTAGCTTTGCTATTTTCACCTCTCAAACTGTTTTTGTATGACGATCACTATAATCATATCATGCAAAAGTATGGACAAAGAGTGAAGCTCCTGTTTCATTACGACATTTTGTTTGATGAGATCGACCGTTTTTATCACAATAGGTATAATTATCAATAACAGAAGATAGGAGAACGACGGTTCATGAACAGGTTGATGTAGTTATTCACGATCATCTTTGCAAAGTCAAGATTGTTTGCTTAACCCTTTCAGGTTACGGAATATTGGAACCTAACTGGCCTGTGGGGGAGCGTTTCGGCCTCACCCTGAATCTCGTTTTTACCCCTTAATTTAGGGGGCTAAAACTTTTCCCATATATCTGGAGGTCAATTTCTGAGAGAAATTGTATCAAATTCCTGATCGACCGCTTCGATGTCGTCACAGTGACGTCATATTCTAAAAAGGTTTTTGGAAAGATTTTTTCCCGATTTTTATTATTTATGCAATTTTTGGTGCAAAACTGAATAATGATGGTAAAATAAAATACTTTCCGAAACTTTTAAGCTTAAACAGGCAAAGAAAATGAAGAAAAAAAACATCGAAAATGCAACGAGTCAATCGCTTCCTCATCGTCGCCATTTCGAATTTACCCATGATCTTCGGTGGGGTAAAATTGGCTCAAAGAGACCCCAATATAACATTCTTTAAAGTTTTGGAGTGTTAGCTAACTTTTTCGGAGATTGGGTAGAATGTTAGGTAATGGTGCCTAATGCTCTGCCCCTCCAGGTCTGGTACGGGTAATATAATTTTGCAGAGTTATGAAAATACACCAATGTCAAGTTTCATTGTCAAGCAAGGCATGTAAATAGCGTATACATATCTCGCCTAGTAGCATTTGTGTTAAATGTGACGATTTTAATCAACGTCACAAAACATTAATGCAGAAACTTGTAAAATAGGGCTATATCATCATTCGCCTCCACTTGAAGTTTCTCATATAGCTGAAATATTGTTGAAACGTTAAATTCTATCACTCAAATTTAGCGATACATATCGCATGCTGATAGAAAAATATATCGAGCGTAGCGTGGAAGATCTATGCCGGTACATTTCGTTATTTGTGTCTGATTCCGCTTAACCCAGGGCTAGGGGCAACATGAACCTATGTATTTCAAGATCCTCCTAGTGTTCCAATGAACAGTCACAATCAAAGCGTGACTGAGATAATCATATTCTAGATAACGACTTTACATCGTATATCATATGGATTGAGTATACTGATCAGCGATACAGATTTGATATTTTTGGAACATCATGATGTCTTGCTGGTATCATGGAAAACTGTTGACCGCTTCTCCCTTGCAGGAAATTAGCCTAGTTTTATGTATATTTTTATCATTTAGAAAGTGATCGTATAACAGTATTTTCATTATTTTGGGATAACACTATCTTAGAATAGCACAAATTCTAGTGCTGAAAATTTGGTCGAGTCCCGTGCGGGATTCGAACCAGCGACCCCAGAGTCCGGCACCTAACCAGTCGGCCAACGGGCCTCCCACAAAATAGGAGGTAGCAGACCGGTAGTCTTGAAAGCGAACATACAGTACCCCTCTGATGATCGTAATGACACAGCTCCCAAAGCTGAATAGATATATTTTTTTATCATTTAGAAAGTGATCGTATAACAGTATTTTCGTTATTTTGGGATAACACTATCTTAGAATAGCACAAATTCTAGTGCTGAAAATTTGGTCGAGTCCCGTGCGGGATTACGATCATCAGAGGGGTACTGTATGTTCGCTTTCAAGACTACCGGTCTGCTACCTCCTATTTTGTGGGAGATCCGTTGGCCGAGTGGTTTAGATCGCCGACATACAGTGCTGGCGATTAGGTGCCTGACTCTGGGGTCGCTGGTTCGAACCCCGCATGGGACTCGACCAAATTTTCAGCACTAGAATTTGTGCTATTCTAAGATAGTGTTATCCCAAAATAACGAAAATATAGTTTTATGTATACTATGATTTATCCATTTAATTTGGTGCTAATGTTATTATATGAATTAGGTCTTTGGATTATGGACGCGGAAATTCTTAAATGGACGACCGCTAAATAATGAATGACGGACGCTTGCATTCCATTGTTCCATGTGTCAGACTTATGAAATTCGACAGCACAGTACGTCTCAGAAAGTGAACGGCTCGTCATGTGCAAGGCTCTATTTGGTAAAATAGACAGGCGATAGAGCTGTTGTAGTTATCATGATGGAGGATAACGGAGTATCTGACAAGAAGCCTTATGCAAATCCACATATTTTGACTGCATTGCACCAACATACATCATATAAGGATCCAGTGGGATTTTGGAAGTTATAGCGTTTCTGTATCTGAGTCACTTCTATTGTAGTTGAGGGTGTCGACAACTTGAATGTTGCCACTCAATTAGATTAATATAATAATTGCTCCCTTGATAAAACAACGCCATCAGACGCGACACTGATGAGTTTTGTAAGCGCCAGATGTAAGCAACGTCTCAAAGTAAGACAAAACGTAAAAAACTCGTGGAATGCAAGTTCTCATTCAGAACATCAGCCCGAGAGGTGTGACGATCCCCACCTAGTATATGAAATCCTCTCTACTATAAATTATTTTTATGTGCTGTATCTTGATTATCCAGTATGGTTTGCACATACAGGGCCGTAGCCAGGATTTACTGAGAGGTGGTTCGCCTTCACTCCAAAAGAGAACATCAGGGGTTTCGCTGTATGGGGAAAGAGGCAAATAGGGGGTTCGCTTCAGTGTTTGAAAAGGGCATTTATATGAGAAAAATATATGAAGTTTCCGAAAGGGGGGTTCGCCCGAACACAGAAAACATCCCTTGGCTACGGGCCTGACATACCTGTGAGAATAAAGGAATCAACACATCACTTTCCAAAGACAGATGAGTATGGCAAGCTATTTTTTATCCGCTCTTTAATTTTAACATGTTTGCTTCCTGGATATTTGTATTCGTCTCGGTAACATGTGATGCGGTTATGACCTCACTGCATCCAATACCCTTGCTCCAGATCTCTATTTCAATCTATCAGGTGATAAAATATTTACAGATCTGTACCTTTCACACTGTTGAATCTGGTACTGAGACACCTCGTCGATATGGACGTAGGAAGTTGGTAATATGAAAGTTCACCTTTTCTGCCAAAAGAATACAGACCCAATATTTTTTCCTCAATGTGAAATGTTAGTAGAATAAGAAATTCTACACCGTACCTAAGTTTATTGTATTTGAGCGTTGTGACCTATTTACATCATGTTATTAAAGGCCCACCTTAGACATTTTTTGTCTTGGCTCGACCAGATTGAACTTTCGTTTTGCTATCTAATGCTACATATCTATTATTGGTCAACGTTATGACAAACGACTTAGTGTAAGTGTATCCACATGGGATTTCTCGACTCTATACTACAATCCCTCATCAGGAAATTATTGACCGTCTCAGTTCATTAATAGTATCTGTGTTCAAGAAAACTGATCGTAGATATATTAATGTCAGGAGCCATGAAGCATTCGTTAGCTCTACTACTTAGAAGAGATATCATTCATGTCATGTTTCTTTGTTTATAGAGTTGCTTGAATTTCTCATTAAAAATATCTATGTGAAATTTGGCAACAATATGTATCTACAGCATATAGGTATTCCAATGGGTACTAATGGTGCACCCCTGTTGGCTGACCTATATCGGTTCTCTTACGAATATGACTATATTCAGGCGCTTTCAAAAACACGATCAATTCAAAGCCCGTTCTTTCTCATTCACCAAACGCTGTATAGACGATCTTCTCGCTGTGAATAATCGCTATACAAATGACACAATGAAGAATATATATCCACCTTCACTGGATTTGAAGAAAACTACAGATAGCTCTACCGGCACATCATATTTAGACCTATATCGCTATAAAAATGAAGCGGGCCTTCTCTCTCGTCAACTTTATGACAAAAGAGATGATTACAATTTCGACGTCGTAAACTATCCCTTTCTGGATAGTAATGTTCCAGTGGGACCTGCATATCTCGCCTGTAGCATTTGCTAGATCCTGTGTTAAATGTGACGAATTTAATCAACGTCAGAAAACATTGTTGCAGAAACTTATAAAACAGGGCTATACCACCAAGCGCCTCCACTCGAAGTGTCTCAAATTTGGCGACACATATCGCATGCTGATAGCAAAATACGAGTGTAGCGGGCAAGATCTATGGCGTTACGTTTCGTAACTTTTGTCTAATTCTGCTTAACCCAGGGCTAGGGAAATTTTTACCTGTATATGGCGAGGTTCTGCTGGTGGACGTTTCGTCCCCGAGGCCGCCTCCTGTGCAGACCTTTTGGTCTTTGATATATGTTGGCATTGTGGGAAGTTGATGCTGGGTCGACATCGGGCCTTACAGACTAGTCTTTTGTGTTAAATGCCGTCATTTTCATCTGACGACGATACAGCTCACCAATCCCCAGTGTACGAGTTGTCACAGCGACACAGCTCACCAAGTACCAATATACCAGTTGTCAGAGCATTTCCATCATAGCTCTCTAGATTTGTATCTAATGCCGCTTATGCCGGTGCTAGGGGCGGTGTGGTCATGTCATCCAAGTTGCCACATGAAGAGGTAGAATAAATCGTACCTGAGATACAACACATATCACTAATCGTTAGATTCTTGGTATGTGCCTTAGAATAGGTTAACCAGAAGACTATACTGTGAAGTCGTGTGGCTCTGTCAGTATGTCGGTACCTCTTCCCACTTCCCTTATATGTGTTGTAATTTCCCCCTCCACATTACACAACATAGATTTGAATTGCATGACAATCTACTAATAATATCTGAGGGGGAGAACAGACATTATTTTCTCATCCGTAGCATGAGTCATCTGCCAGTGGAACGCACGGATAATGAGGGGACGCAAGGCTATTGCACTCACTGTTTACATGGTTTCTCTCGACATGATTTATTGGATGATCATCCAATAAATGTTCACCACATGGTCCTTCAAAATCTACCTTCCCGGACAAAGTAAGTGTGTGCATGCTACAAAAAAAATTTAATCAGAGTTAATTATTGATTTTTAACTACAAAGTAGACGACTTATTAAAATGGACACACTTTAGCATTGTTATACAGTGGACAGCTAATAGGGTAATTTTTATCATTTTATCATAAGTCTGTTCATTTTAATTAGTCGTCTACTTTGGAGCTTGTCAAAATCAATAGTTAACTGAATATTTTTTTTATTTTATTGCAGCGTGTACAACAAACTGAGTTCAACAAAATGACTACAATTTCTCCGTGATATCAATAATATATCACACTTGAAATAACTTTGTGATTCTCTCCATATAAAACTCTAGTACAGTTATTTCGCTTACCCGGCCTCAATCACATGGGGAGACGTCATAATGTATTCATTATATTCACTCGCTGCAACAAAGGTCATTGATGCCATATAAAGTAATTACAGGCGGTCCATGAGAGTGTTACTTATATCCCATGCCCGGTGAAATTGCCGAATGTTAAACCGCAAAAACCCCTATGGCCATACACGGCATTGTTGACCTTTGTTTAGTGAACATAAATACGTTATGATGTCTCCCTGTGTAAATGAGCCCAGGTACATGAAAAAACTGTGCTGAAGTTTTATATGGAGAGAACCTCAAAGTTATTTCAAGCGCGATATATTATCGATATTCACGAAGTAATAGTAACTTTAGCATTGTTATACAGTGGACAGCTAATAGGGTAATTTTTATCATCTTCGCCGATAAATTCGAGTGTCTAACCCGTTAAATCGATGCATGCCAAGGCAACCCATCAATCTTTTCTAGGACGATGTTCGGACGACATGAACCCCTCAATATCTTTTAGGACGATGTACGGGCAACATGAACCCCTCAATCTCTTCTACGACGATGTACGGGCGACACGAACCCCTCAATCTTCTATGACGATGTACGGACGACATGAACCCCTCAATCTCTTCTAGGACGATGTACGGGTAACATCAATCATGCGGGCACAGCTACAAAGTTGTGAGTTCAGTACCCAAATACGACAAAGCACCCGAGGTTTATTTCGGTGATGATGCTGTTGATCATTTCCTCGAAAATCTCATGGAAGAGAACAAAATCGGCGTCAATTTGGACAAAAAAAAGAACCAATAATTATCTCACCAGAAGAGGAAAAAGACTTTAGACAACTGCCACCAATTCAGGAATTACAGAGGTCCCGATCATAACATATGCAACTTAAAATTTAAATTCCTATAATTCACTGATGGTGAGAAAGAAAATCTGAAATTAATTCGTCCTCATTCTACTGCAAACGCTAAAATTATGACGGTCACCTTATTTTCAAAGCGTTGGGTAAATTAACAGGAGGAAACACCATGGAGAAATACATTTCTTCTTGTTTCGGGAGATTCATTGATTCCCTTCAACCCTTACCTACAAACTTTAACGAACAATTTAGCAAACGATGGGTTAGCCAAATTCCAAATTCTCCTGCGAAATGTTCCATGACCCAGACGAACTGCTGATTAGGAAAGGGGTCTACATGAGTAACAACATGCCAGACAAGTCGAAATTTAGGGGAAACACAGCTTCCCCCTATAGGTAAGTTTTATAGCGACCTGACGGAGAAATATTTTTCGGATGTGGACAACGCGCACGCGCAAAGAATCTGGGGCACGTTCCAATTCAAAACATGGGGGAATACTATGATTGTAATCTCAAAACGGACGTGTTACTGCTGTCGGATATTTTCGTAAACTTTAGAGATATCTGTCTGAATTATTACGGTCCCGATCCGGAGCATTATTGCATCTGTCTAGGTCTCTCATCGGATGTCGTGTTGAAAATGACACATGTGGATGTCCTTCATGGTAGAGCGGGGATTACGAGGTGGGATTTCGATGATATCCAGCAAATATGGCAAGGGGAATAACCTTGGCCTGCTCGATGAATACCACCAGAGAGCTACGTCATATATCTAGACAAGAATAACCAATAACATCGCTACTCGATGTCCCAGTGCTGCCGTACATGAATTTTAACTGAATGAATGAAGACCATCTCAAAAACTTTGACATTACATGATGCTGATATGGGTCGACAGTCGACATAAGCATCCTATAACATGTAAAGATGAAGATGGTAAAAAATCAATCTAGACGATCGGAATTGTTATTATCCAATCGCTTCCAATATTCCAGAAACGCAAGCTTAAAGGCCAAGCAGGTGAGAAACTAGTTCCCAAAAATAAATGGTACATTATCATAACCTAAACTTCTACCTAGAACATAAAATGAAGGTTTCTCAACCCGACTGGTTTCAACCCCATATCAGCTGCAATATCGAATAAATGGAACTCGCGAAGACTGATTTTGAGAAAGAATTTTTAAAATTAATGAATAACGGTGTATTCGGAAAAACGATGAAGAAGTTAAGGAATCGTAATTACGTTTCGAAAGCTGTTGACCAAGCCAAACTCTCAATCCTTCAAACTTTATTCACATGATTTGGCAGTCATTCATTTGCAAACTACAAGGCTGACTATAAAATGCGTACCATATAATAATCCTCATGATGACATGCACAAGATAGACATCTGTTTGACACGAGCAATTAAACAAAGCATGGTCCACTGTATTGCACTACTAAAGTAACTTGGCTGGATGGTGCTCCGGTGGATCGTCGCGATATGACTGGAATATTGTTGAAAATGACGTTAAATTCTATTCACTCACCCACTCTCTCGCCCACTTAAGTCTGTTGATTTTAATTAGTCGTCTACTTTTTTACTTTATTGCAGCGTGTACAACAAACTGAGTTCAATGAAATGACTACAATTTCTCCGTGATATCAATATAATATATCACACTTGAAATAACTTTGTGATTCTCTCCATATAAAACTCTAGTACAGTTATTTCACTTACCCGGCCTCAATTACATGGGGAGACGTCATAATGTATTCATGCTCACTGCAACAAAGGTCATTGATGCCATATAAAGTAATTACAGGCGATCCATGAGAGTGTCACTTATATCCCATGCCCGGTGAAATTGCCGAATGTTAAACCGCACAAACCCCTATGGCCATACACGGCATTGTTGACCTTTGTTTAGTGAACATAAGTAGTATAGTCACCGCAAAAAAGGTCCCCTTTTGCCGGGGGAGGTAACTCTTGATTCCGATAGGGGGCGCTGCGGGGTGACCTTTGACCTTTGCGTGGCCGCGTATCGTTCAGAAGCGAGTATATTGACCTTGGTGGCGGAGTACTATTAGGGTTCAGGTGATCGGGTTGTGGGGCCGAATGACGCCTCTGGGAGGGGAGGGAAACAGTCCGCGAGAAAAAATAGTGCGGCGAACCAATAGTGCGGGTCTGTATTTAAGCCATTTTTAAAATTAGAGAATGCATGGGCTTATCTTGAAGTGTCCAAGTTTTATAATTGGGTGTCCGTCCTATAGGGTCTGTACATACGAGATTGCATCAGCGTTGGCTGGAGGCCAACATCCGGGTTCCGTTGGCACACATCCAATTGGCTGGGTGCCAAGTTTTATATGGGTCGGGTATTGGCCTGGTGCCAACATCCGGGTTCTGTTGGCATGCACCCAATTGACTTCTCCTATAAAAGGGGGTCAGTTTTCAAGTCGGTACCAACATTTTCACTGACCATCCGAAGCTATCGACCGCACCACTGTCTGCCTACAGCATGCCTGACCACTGCCCGCCTACAGCCTACCTGCTTGACGGTGTACCTGACCACTGCCTGCCTGTCTGACGCTGTACCCGATCACTGCCTGTGTGTAGTAATCCGCCTAACCGAGCTGCCTGCCTGCCTGACCAGTCTGTCTACCTCGTCTACCTGTGTACCTTTCCAGCATGAATCGTGATCGTTCAAGATCTCCTCTGAGACGAGACGACAGCAATATGAGACGTGGAGAAGATTTTCCAGGAGATCCAGCAGTGCCTGCCGATGAAGCATTACCACAAGACCAGTCCGTGAGTGCCATATACCGGCGACATTGGAACACCATTCGCCATTGCTTTCACCGTCAACGGCCCATACTGGACTTGTACAATTTCCGGCTGGTTGACCTGATACATCTTCCGTCTTACGTGGAGCGTATATTCCACGACCAAGCCACATCGTTTCGGGTCAATGTGACTTTTGGATACATTCTTCGGCACAAGGAGACCAATGAACTACGGTATTTCTATCCGAGCAACAACAACCATGTATTTGACCAGCCCTTCACGGTGACGGACGCTATTTCCCTGGAGCCGGTGGCCGATCAACTCATTACATTAGACCCATTGGAGTGGGCCCGCCTGCAACGACCGAATACGAAATGGTTGGTGGAAATGGTTACCAACGTAACATTCTACGTGACGAAATTGTGGAATACGATCGGTGCTCCCGTCATTCTCCCGCCTTGGCTGAGTCGACGAAACGGCATCTATGCGTTAACGGGCGGACATCATGGACCCTACAAAGACCGAAAATGCTTGTTTCGCTGTTTGGCTGTACATTTGGACCAGTGTACTCCCAAGGCGTGTGACAAAGTGGCCATTGGCTATTGGAAACAGTATCTAGAGGAGCAAGACATGGACGCCCGGCAGTTCCGAGGTGTTCCCTTCAAATATTTGGATGTCGTCGAATCCCTCTTCAAGGTGAATATCTTTGTCTATCGATTACTTCGGGAAGGCGAGGAGAACCCTGAATTTGTCGCTGAATTGGTGCATCGCTCTTCAGAACGGTACGCGTCCACGATGAAGGTGAACGCCTACGACTACGGTGGAGTCAGTCACTTTTCCCTGATCCACAATATGAGCCTCTTTGCCCAATCTTTCAGCTGTACTCAATGCCAGCGGGTGTTTGACCGTTCCAACGACTTACACCGACACGAGAAAATCTGTACGAACGCTATTCAACGGAAATTTCCTGGAGGTGTATATCACAATACGCCTAATATCTTTGAGAACTAGCTGATGAGGGTCTTGTGGTGGCGGAAGAGGACCGTTATTTTCCCTACCGGGCGTGCTATGACTTTGAAGCGATTTTGGAACCTATGGACACTACCTCAGCCAAAACGCAGTGGACACAGCGTCATATCCCGCTGAGTGTCAGCATTTCAACCAACGTGCCCGACTATGACGCTGAGCCTGTATGTTTCGTATCGACCGGAGACCCTCATGACCTGATTACGCGGATGATGGAATATTTAGAGGCGGTGAGCGCGCGCAGTACGGAGCTGTTGGTAGTCAAGTTCCAGGATGTTCTGGATGAACTCGATGATCGAATTCCCGAGCCGGGTGTATCGTTCAGTGACAGCGAAGAAAGTGAGTCGGAGGAAGAGGAGAAAAGTGGCGAGGCCGAAAGAGAGATTCGTCCACAAGATGTACCCTTACCGAAAGTGTATGCGGAACAACTGAAAACCCGGTTCGTTCAGTACCTGACTCAATTACCTGTGCTCTGGTTTAATTCTGGACGTTACGACCTCAACATGGTGAAGGAGTTTTTGTACCCTTATTTGACAGTGAAGTCAAGAGTGTGATCAAAAAGATTAATAATCACATGGCGCTCACTACCACGTCACTACATTTCCTGGATGTTCGGAATTATTTGACGCCCAATTATAGTTATGCGCTGTGGGCGAAGGCCTATGGCTGTGCACAAGCCAAAGGGAGGTTCCCTTACACTTACATGTCGACATTCGACCGCTTGGAGGAAACAGAGTTACCATCCCGGGACGCTTTTTTCGATGATGTAAAGCAAGAGGCATGTTCTGAAGAAGTGTACCGGGAACTGCAACAGGTATGGAACGACCAACACATGCAGACCTTGCGAGATTTTCTGGTATATTATAATAACTTGGATGTCGTTCCCTTCCTCGAAGCGGCCGAGAAAATGGCGCAACTATTCCGCAACCAAATGCACGTCGACATATTCAAAGAGTGTTTGAGTTTACCTGGCCTGGCTCTTCGGTATCTCTTTCAAGACTGTTCTACTTACTTTTCGCTCATTCAACAAAAAGACGAGGACATGTATGATTGTTTGTGAGATAATATTGTGTGCGGGCCAAGCCTCATATTTCACCGGTACCACGAGAAAGATGTGACGACCATTCGAGGTGGGAAACTCTGCGACAAAATCATCGGCTTTGATGCGAACGCACTGTATCTGTGCCATTGCTCATTGCCCTGGTGAATGGAATGCCTACAGTATTTCAGTTTTACGGGTGCTATTGGCACGGGCACGATTGCAAGTTCTCCCACGGTCACTACAACGATCGCCGTGGAAAAACAACAAAACAACTACAGGCGGAAGTGGTGGACAATGCTGATTAAATTAAAGAGTTGGGTATCATCTGATAGAAATGTGGGAATGTGAATTCCATACCATGTGCCAGGTCCTCCCACACTTGCGTGATTTTCTGAAAGAGCACGAGTACCCCCTCAGTCGTCGTCGTTTTCTCATCACGCCACAGATCCTTGAAACCGTGCGTACGGAGACCCTGTACGGGTTTATAGAATGTGACCTGCATGTCCCCGACGCCCTGAAGCCACAGTTTGCAGAATGCCCACCCATTTTTAAAAACACGCTGGTGAGTCGGGCTGATATTGGAGACACCATGGGGGCCTACGCCGAGGAGCATGAAGTACTTAAACAACCGCGCCGGATGCTGATAGGCAGTATGTGGGCTGAAAAAAATCTTACTGGGCACACCACTTCTGCGCTGGTACATGAGCCACGGTCTCGAGGTCACACGATTCTATCAAGTCATGCAGTATGTACCCAATGTCTGTTTTTTCCGGCGTCGCTGACACCGTAACTGCCGCTCGTCGTCAAGGTGATAAGGATCCCAGTAAGGCCATTATCGCCGAGTCCTGGAAACTCGCGGGGAATACTTTTTATGGAAAAACTGTGACGAATCAAGCCCGTCACGTCACCGTGAATATATGCACTACGAAACAAGCGAAACAAAGCGAAACAAAAATCAACTCGCCGCTGTTTCGCTCCGTCGACGTCATCGATGATGATACCTACGAGGTTATCTCTGCCAAAAAGACCACGCGTTACAACTTACCCCTCCAAATCGGGTGTATGGTGTACCAGATGGCCACACTCCGGATGTTGGAGTTCCTCTATGACTTTATACACGTGTATTTCGACCAGAGCGATTGGCGGTTGATAGAAATGGACACAGATTTCACCTACATGGGTGTCTCTAATGCAGACTGGGAGTCACTCGTGAAATCGGAACTACGAGTCCAGTATGAAGCGGAACGGGATCAATGGCTGCCTCGACGCGACCACTACCAGCACGACAAGCGACCCCCGGTCTCTTTAAGCTAGAGTGGAGTGGAAAAGCCATGATAGCCCTGTGTTCAAAAACCTATTACTGTTACGGTGGAGACCAAAACAAGTTCAGCTGCAAAGGGGTCAATCGACGGGATCCCACCATTAACAAAGCTCTCTACCTGGACGTGCTTCAAAACCGCGTCAGTACTGGGGACCAATCGAGGATTTCGTGTGGTGGACATCAAATGCGTTCGTACATACAGCAACGAGATGCCTTCACCTTCTTCTATCCGAAACGAAAAGTGGATGGTGTCAGTACCACCTATCTGGACTTGTGAACTGGTGACTACTACATATATTGCCTCTAACCGATGCGAATTTGTGACTGTGTGTGAACTCTAAATGTTCACATGTTGTGAATACTACATGTAATTCTCACACGCATGTTCTAGTACATAACGCATTCTTGTGCATAGTAATCTGTATTGTTGTTTGTATTATACAACCCTATTGTACACTCTTCGAAAATTCTCATGAATACCCAATCGACATAGTCTGTATACAGTACTTTAATCGCGTTCCTGACAGTTCTTGTACATTGTGATTCTTGTTTGAATCTGTGATTGATGATCAACCATAAAATATAAAAAATATATCCTATTCTGGCAAGCTCACACTCCTCAGACAAGTTTACCACAAATACACACTACAACCATACCTTTACGAAATAGAAAACATCAGACATAAACAAACAATTAGTAAATTTAGAACAAGTACACACTAATATCCCCAGAGACGAACAATACTGTAGACATTGTAGTACCAAAAAAATAGAAGACGAAAAACAGATTTTTATTGGAATGTGCTAGTCTCTATATTAAAAGAAAACCATTATCTGATCTCCTACAAATACAGGATAATGCCACATCAGCAATGGACAAAGAAAAGTATATAGAAATTCTGTTCAACCCTCCATCAGAACATGGTAGAATAGCAATGTACATACATAATATGTACATATATAGGAACGAACAGATAAATCCCAAACCCAGCTGAGTATACTTAGTTCTATCTTCTTTCTTTACAAATTGATATTGCCACAGTAACAGGCTTTATCTCTGTATCAATTGTCTTTTATATTATTTTGTTATTATTATGTCATTTGCCATACTCTATATGTGACAGAGTCGAGCAATAAAAAGAATTGAATTGAATTATTTGTATTATGAAATTTCCTTGTATACGTAATATATAGTAATTCTTTACCTGAATAAAAAATTGTAAGTTTCACGTTCTATCAGAATTCACGAATTATTTATTTGTAGCCGAAAAATAATCAGTGGATAATTTTTTCATCAAACTAAGAAATACAAAGTCATTCAAACTTTCAAGGAGGGACTTGAAGACTGTCGAATTATCCAGACTACCCCAAATTTATGAACTGATATTCTATTCTGTGAAATACTGTAGCGGGGTATAAAAACGCTTTGAGTCACCTGTGGACTTGCAACAATTCGCAACAAAGTATACTTTTGCACAATGTAATGTGTTCATTTTTAGCCGCCCATTTTCTACGGCCTACATCCAACGTGGTCTATTAATATGCACACACATATCTTTTTCTTATTTTTCATTGGCTGGATACCCTCTGTTTTTCCACGCCCACCCCACGTGGGAGTATGGGCGAACAAATCAATCTACCGTGACAAGCCCAGAAGAAGAAAACCGCTGGGGTGTCGGGACTAACTTCAAACCAGGGAACATTGGCCAAAGAGCCGTTGGCCAAAATCATTAGCTTGACATTATTTGCGTTCATTTCTTGCATGTGGTATAATAGAGACCGGCTTTACCGATGGAAATATCTGTGAATTTCGAAAAAGTATATATGGAATGAGACCTGGTTCGTGGCGATACCCATATTTTTTACCTCCGTCGATCAGACGGAGGTCTAGGAGCGCAACGTGAAATCTCCCGCCAAATAATTGTCATATGGGGAACCCACGACTCATAGGATTTCCAATAGGGATTGTCATGATTTCCGACGAAATTTTGACGCACTTTTGTTGGACACAATTGAAATAATGGGGTTCCCCATTGCAATGCATTTTAATGGGCCTTGCTTCTGTAGTCGGGTTCCACCTCCCATCCACCGGGAGATTTAACATGGCGGCCCTCCAGATCATGCAGATGGACAATGCGATTTTTTGCCGTTTTTCTGGTAAGTTTATTGTCGCCATTTGATGTCATTACAACTCAATGATTCATAGTACACCACCCGTCATTTCTATATATCGTAAAGTATTTGTCGGCTGATGACTTATGTCGACGCCAACCAAATAGCCCAAGTTGTTGTTGTTGCATATCAAACTGACATTTGCGTACACTTCGCCATCCATAAGATGGCTTGCGAATCGTGTGTCTCCATTATCGCGGAGCGATATCCGGTGTTTACCGGATTCTGTTCGGCCTTCATCCGGCGGAGAACAGACTCGAAAACTTTGATAAATTACAGGTTTTCATACATACCTCGGAAACAGAAATTGCCTGGGCTTACAAAATATATAGGTATGAATAACTTTTGTATCATCCAAGAGGTGTAGTAGATCTGTAATTATGAACAAGTAGATCATCACATGACACGAAAATGGCGGGTTACGTTGGGGTTACGTCGGTAGACTTTAGCGGATTGGCTGACGAAGTCACGTGGCATTGATTTCTGGAAATTCCCTCGTGCAGTTGCCGAAAGTAGTCTGAAATGGATACACACGATCCCAGGGTCAGTCTTACCGCGTATAGATGACCGAAATGGTTACAGGTTGATCAAACTGACTGACTGACTGAATGGAATGCAACAGCACAATCGACGATGCCCTGATTGTTCTGATACTTTTTTCTTTCAGTTGATGATATCCACCAGCCTGGTTGTTTAAAAACAGATATTCTAAATTTTGCTGATAAATTATATTTCCGAGGGGGGGGGGGGCTATTTATCATGCCATTTGGCAGTTGAATAATGGTTTGATTTTGCAGTATCAACACTTTGATCTACCTGCGTGAGTCTGTAAACTTATTTAATAAAGCTGATAAATAATAATAACAGTTTAATGACATCCACATTGTGTGCTGTGACACTTGTTGATGAAGAAGAATTTGCTTGTTAAAACCTGATAATATACTGAAAACTTATTCTGAATTGTAGATGAAACAAAGGAGTGTCTACATTCCACATGTAGGCCTACATTATTGAGATTTTTGACTTGATAGCATGGATGGAACCTTTCCCGTTTTTTTTTCGTTTTTTTTCTTCTTTTTTTTAGTTTTAAGCCCTGGACATACCACTGGGCATTTATTTGCCATACGATCACATTTCACATGCTTTGTTCAGCCCCGTGATCTGGAACCGAACAGACAGTATCACTAGATGAAATAAGGAGATCATGATATACATTTCAGGTTTTACCGATGCCAAATGACTTGAACAGAAGACAATTAGACAAGAAGAAAATCAATAAATAATAAATTACATAGACAATTTTCTTGTCTTTGCAAGGGGGACATCAGACACACTGACAACACAGACCATTCATTCAAATTTCGCCTTCCATTGGGGAGGCAGAAATATTCCTCAAACACAGTATACATATTCTCTTTTGTGATCTAATTTTCGTTTGTCAAAATATTGCTCCATAGAGAAGTTACTAATATATAAACAATCCTGTTCTAGATTATGATATACTGGATTATTATCATGATCATGCCACTAACATGAACTCCAATCCAACCAGCGGTCAAGATCCATCATCGTTCTTCAGAATTCATATTATTGATCACTCATAGATTGGATTAAGTTCTCATAGTACTCAGTTCTCATTTCATACTTTTGCAAATTCTTGTAACATGGTCAGGTTCCAGTTCTATTAAGTACACGTATGAAAGGTGTGGACTGGTATGATGGATTTCATCTTGTTGTGTATGACGAAAGAATGAAATATAATGAAGGCCATCAATATTTTCAATGAAGTGAGTTTTGATATTAAATATGTATACAATTGATTCCAACTTGCAGGTCATGGATTCAGTACTTCTGATATCAGATGCAACAGGACTGTTACACAATGGATGTACTGGATGAAATGGAAAAACCAAAACAGACTATTGATTGGTTCAGCTGTGTCAGAAAGGTGTGGAATGACAGAGATTGTGAAAATCAGAGCCAGTGATTGGCCACCCCCCCCCCCACCAACACATTGGATATCAGCTGATTCCTCAGGAAATAAACATTACGCATGTAATGATCACCGGCAGAGTGATACATGTGTCAATCGGTCAGACAGTTTCAAGGATGCCCAGTTCTAACTTAAAATAACCATGCCAGACTTCATTCCTTCTCTCAGAATAATTGGATCTAACTTTTACAAAACCTGCAGCTCCCAATAGCTCCTGGATCTAGACCACATAAATGAAGGGATCTAGTTTATCTGTGCTATGGCAAAAATATCATGTAGAATGAGATTGTGTGGATAATATCCGATTCATGAAAGTTGAAGCCCTGCAGCATGCTCCACAAATATCATCAAAGGTCATAAAACTTTCTGGTCTGCACCAGTGTGGATCTATACTTGTTTTTGTTTTTTTTACAAAATTATCTCCCTTGACCAGGAGAGGACTTGAATGTGTCTGAAATGATTTAGCTTCTAGAAACAAAGACATCATGTCCTGAGTAGAGGTAAAACCGAACATATTTTGATTATTTTATTCAAATTTCAATTCCACTTCTGGTATATGTACATGTATAAAATACATACAGAATGAACTGCATACAGAATAACACAAAGAACAGGTATATGTATCTCATTACATTCTTAACCAAAGATCAATACCTGGGTGATATTACAACAATACCATGGTGTTATATATTGTTTTGATTGGCTTAACTTTAGCTGCTGAAGATATTTCTAATTTGAGGGTAATGGGCAATCATACTAAATTTATTTTCATAACTTCATTTACTTTCACAATAAGCAATATAATCGAGATTAGCAAGTGAAGTTTTACAACATAATATAATATGCATCATGGGTCTCCTTCAGTTTAGTGTAGACATATATACCCTTGAATATCCGTTACCATGATTCAGTCATAATATTGTCTGTATTATATTGATGTCGACAAGGATATACATAATTATTTGATAGTATTATTAATTGTATGATTAACATGAACTTTTTATTCGCTGGAATCCAGCCATTTGTTCCATATGGGCAATATTCTCATCCATGGTCCATGGTAATTGATACATTATGGTGAAGGTGACCTGTAACACCAGTATACAAAATTATTCCGAGCTCATTGAATCATCATCACATGATGCTGAGACAGATCAGAACGGAGTGTCGGTAAAATCAGATGTGTTTTGTAGAGGATTGTGCCAATGAGGATGCTATACTGTACACATACAAAATATGACGTGTTCATGTGCAGGGCCTATAGCACAAAATCACAAGCAAGTTGGTAAAACTAGGCACACAGGGTCTCATTTCTGCCGCTAACGTGTTGATTTGGGTGGGGGCGTCCTCTCAGGGGGAGGTGTGGTTGGGAAGGGGCCTAATGTCTCAAGCAGTATTCCTGGTTTTTCATCAATATACTCTATTCCATACCTCAATATTTCAAGCACGTGAAATCAAACAAGAAGTATTTGCGGGGAATGTGACTTCCACATCCCTAGCTGGACAGGCTAGTGGGGAACCCTCAATCTCAGGTTAATTAACATTGGTGAAGTTAACGTCCAACAAATGCAAAATTGGGCTTGGCATCCGGCCCTATGCCATTCAGTGATGTATTCCCCTATGGACCATGTTGCCTCGACGGAGGTCTTTGCGCTCATCCAGCACTTGTTTAGGATAAGAATGCATCGTGATGAAGGATTGGTGTGTTATACCCACATAGGAAAAAAAACCCCAGACATATACGCACAAAACTCCCGGCAATATGGAATTTTTCCAGGTATACATCAGGAATCGGACTAAACTCTTTATCAGGTAAGCTGGACTTTCGTATACTTGAGTTGAAACCCATGCAGACGACCCATTCAAATTTCAATGCATTGGCAACATAGCTTCGCACGAAATATACTCTCCCCTGTTGACAGGATTTTTTTACACTCACACAACAAGAGACAATTTGAAGACAATTTTTCTAGCGGGGCTTACTCCACAGTCTCGCCATATTAGGTAAACTAGGTCATATCCAGAGCGAGGCTCTGGCTCAGTAAAACGTAAACACTGACGAGAAAGCACGTGGCCCAGGCTAATCAAACATGCCGAAAGGTGCAAATAATGGCTCAAGTAATGGAAAAGGCAAGGGTGAACGCAAACTTCTCGAGGACCCCGAAGACGGCCATAACCTGGATGACATGTCCCAGGTATGGGAAGGGAATCAGCAAAATGAGGGGTGGGCACTTTTGATAGGTAATGTTGAAATTTTTGTGATGTTTTGATTGTTGGCTCCTTGCGGGCGCTTTGATTAGCATAAATAAAGTTCTATTCTATTCTATTCTGTCCCATGAAAAATTTACTTTATGGTCGCCGCTGGCACTCAAAAATTCAATCTTAATCAATTAATATCCTATCAATGCTCCCCAATCGTACATGTCGCTATCTTAATTGAATTTCAATTGAATTTGGTGTTCATGGATATTTAATAGCATTATGACATCATGATCGCATCTGGACTCATCCATTTGCAGTCGGAGAGGGGAGATAGGTTCACTCTGTCCATTTACCCCAATGCTTACACCAAAGATCAGTCCATATATTTACCCCGTGTTATGGCGCCACAATATCGGGACCACGGCTAAGCCAACCAAAAATTCTTTGTCATCAAATTACAAGCGTCTAGTCCGTCATTCATAATCCAGCCGTCGTCCATTAGAGAATATCCGCGTCCATAATCCAAAGACCTATTCCATTTTCCACATAACAGTATTAGCACCAAATTTAAAAAGACAATCATAGTATACATAAACATAGGCTTGTTTCCTGCAAGAGAGAAGCGGTCAACAGTTTTCAATGGTGCCGGCAAGACATCATGATGTTCCAGAAATATCAAATCCGTATCGCTGATCAGTATTCTTAATCCATAATATTCGTTATAGAGTCGTCATCTAAAAAAAAGATGTATCTCAGTCACGCTTTGATTGTGACTGTTCATATGAGTACCATGAGGATCTTGAAGTACATGGGTTCATACGGCCCCTAGCCCCGGGTTAAGCGGAATTAGACACAAGTTACGAAACGTAGCGCCATAGATCTTGCATGCTACGTTCGTATTTTGCTATCGGCATGCGATATGTATCGCCAAATTTGAGAAACTTTGAGTGGAGGCGCTTGGTGGAATAGCCCTGTTTCATAAGTTTCTGCAACAATGTTTTGTGACGTTGATTAAAATCGTCACATTTAACACAGGATCTAGCAAATGCTACTAAGCGAGATATGTATACGCCATATGCAGGTCCCACTGGAATATTACTGTCCAGAAAGGGATAGTTTACGATGTCGAAATTGTAATCATCTCTTTTTGTCATAAAGTCGACGAGAGAGAATGCCCGCTTCATTTTTATAGAGATAGAGATCTAAATAAGATGTGCCTGTAGGGCTATCTGTAGTTTCCTTCAAATCCAGTGAAGGTGGATATATCCTTCACTGCGTCATTTATATAATGATTATCCACAGCGAGAAGATCGTCTATATAGCGTTTGGTGAATGAGAAGGAACGGGCTTTGAATGGATCGGTTTTTGAAAGCGCCTGCATATAGTCATATTCATAAGAGAACAGATACAGGTCGGCCAACAGGGGTGCACAATTAGTACCCATTGGAATACCAATATGCTGCTGATATATTGTGTTGCCAAATTTCACATAGATATTTTTAATGAGAAATTCAAGCAACTCTATAAACAAAGAAACATCACATGAATGATATCTCGTGTATGTAGTCGAGCTAAAGAATGCTTTATGGCTTCCGACATTAATATATCTACGATCAGTTTTCTTGAACACAGATACTATTAATGAACTTATACGGTCAATAAGGTCCTGATGAGGGATTGTAGTATAGAGAGTCGAGAAATCCCATGTGGATACATGTCTGTACGTTATGTGACCTTTAGCATCAAGCTCTTCCGTAAGACATTTTGAGTTTTTCAATATCCACATACATTCAACGCCAGAGTTCTTAGAAGCGTTCTCGGGATTGGGTAACACACGAGTTGCTGCAAGCCTGTTAGATCCTACAAGCGACAATATCCAAATGGGGAGCAGATAGTATTTAATTTTAATTAGATTGTCAAAAATTACCTCCAGACGGCTCGTTTGAGAAGTTGGTGGCAAGGCAATATCTACTAATCATATATTTATTTTAAATATATATATATTCTGGTGATTAAATGTCGTATCAATTGTTTATTTTGGTTAGAACTATAACATATACATATGCGTATACAACCACAACACCACGATAAACAGTGATGAAAAGGTCTTATTTTCACTCTAACTAGCTTAAGTGTTATGATTTCTAGACAAACAGATTACTTCTGGTAACATGAAAGAAGAAAACGTCGCATGTACGAGTCCAAGAGATCTTTAATCTTGCACACAACAGCTATATAAAATATCTCGATTCTCCCACCTCAGCAATGCTATAGCGCGCCACGTGGCTTCGTTTACGTTCCACTCGAAAGTAGGTCACTCAGCCGCGGAACCGTGGAGTCGTGTAATAATATACTCTTCTGCCATAAATCTACAACATAGATGTAAAAATAGATACCGTTGCATAAAATTAGAGAGAGCATTTCAATACACCTCAAAAAAATGAAACCTGGGCTGGTATATCCTTCATCTCGAAGGGTCGCGAGTTCGATTCTCGCTTTCATTCGGTGTGTGTGTGTTGGACATGTGATTTTAAAATGTTATTATGACCAGGCTAGCTTGAATGTTTTAGGAACGCTAAATATAGGGGAGAAAATGGCAACATTGTGGCCAAAACATAACAGTTGACAGCTGGAATAGATGTAAAAATAGATACCGTGGCATAAAATTAGAGAGAGCATTTCAATACACCTAAACAAAAATGAAACCTGGGATGGTATATCCTTCATCTCGAAAAACATAACAGTTGACAGCTGAGCAAAACAGCCTGGTATTTTTTTACCTCCGGGCCTCACTGTGCGTAAAGTCTGGCGCCGATGTGTCTGTGTGCGTGAGCTCTCATACCGAAGCACAGATGGGCTAAAAGTCATCGAAATATAAAAAGTTTTTCTACAGCTTAAAATTGACCGGCTCGCAGATGCCCAGAAATTTGCCGCCAATATTTTTGTAAGAAAAAAAAATTGCTCCCATATCTGCATATTCATACATGAAGACAATATACTATAATCAAAATATTATCATTTGAAGACAATTTTCTAGCGGGGCTTTTTTCCAGCAGGGAATTGATGTAATATACTCTTCTGTCATAAATCTACAACATAGATGTAAAAATAGATACCGTGGCATAAAATTAGAGAGAACATTTCAATCTGCCAATTTTCGAAATGAAAAAATTTTCTTGACGAAGTAGCAATTAACGCGAATCTATATTCTACACAAAAACTAGAATATATTAGCGTAGGTGAATTTTTTTTTAGACTCATTACTTATAAGTACCCAAACTTTTTTGTGCTTTCATCAAAAGTGAGAACACATCTCGAAAATTTTGTAGTAGCGTTGGCTGGCTGCCAACAGCCGGGTTCTGTTGGCACTGGCTGAATGTCAATGGTACCGTTGGCACTCAGCCAGTTGGCACGGCGCCAAGTCTTTCACTATAAAAGGGGCGCATTTTCCAATTCAGTACCTTCGCTTATCACTTTCCCTCGGAACCCACGCTACTCGTTACGTCAATATCTCAAGATGGCTGACCCACGACGTCAATGTCCTGTACATGGCGAGATCCCAAGATTTATCGTGCCAGTTATCCGTCCGGAAGCTCTAGATCGACAGGTTTTGGTCCAAGATTCTGTTGATGAGATAGAAAGTGAGGAAGAAACGGAGCTTGAAGAACTGACAGCCCCTTCTCCATCCATCTTGGAAACAGCGGCGGGGTGGTTGACTGCAAGCAGACCTGCAACTTCGCTTCACCCAGCAACTCCTGATGTGACAACGACACGAATGTCCCGGCTGAGACGTCAATTAGAGGCGGGAGAAATTACTCAACAATCTCAAGAAAACAGAATTCAAGAATTAGAGCGGGAAAAGGCGCACTTCGCCGGCAACTAGACGCCGAACGCGAGAAGAGCAACTGCACCATTTGTCAGGCCATCGAGGCAGTTTATGTGTTTTTTCCATGCGGACATTTAGCCATTTGTGGAACGTGCTTGTGTAATTTTATTTGCAATGCCGGGACTTGCCGATGTGCTGAGAACGACGACGCGGAACAGCATATTTTGTTCCGGTGCCCCGTCTGTCGGACTCATATTGCTGGAGCGAAAAGAATATTTCGACTGTGAGGTGTTTTTCCCTGACATTTTTTTTCTCAAAAGCACTTTTCAATGCTGCCAATTCTACCGAAAGAGAACTTATTTCAATGCACAATTCAATTCAAAAACACCAGAATGACCCTCTCCATTTCCCTATACATAAAAAACAACACACAAACCATATGAATTTATGATATTTTTATTTTAACAACACAGAAGAATGGACATTTTTCCCATTCTCGGTAATATCGATCTGATAATTCCTACAGGCATTTACTTTCACGCCGGGCGATTATAAATATATAATTGATTTACGGTAGCGTGGTAGAAGAGCAACAAATGTATACAATGTAACCTAGTATTGTAACAATTGTGTTAAAATGTTGCGACATCGCAACATTTTAACGCGATTGCAACAATTGTGTTAAAATCTTGCAACATCGCAATATTTGGCCTAGTGACTTGGATATATCAAAAACCATAAACAAACAGAGTCTCACGCAGTAATATTTCTCTCTAAGTATATATAATAGTTCAGATTTGTAAATATTTATCGAACAAGCGTTTTTGGAAATGTCCTTTCTGTTTATCTGCGCTGTGTTGTGCGAGGAAAGCGTCCATATGGGCGCGTGGAATTCTAGCTGGGCATCGGGTTTGAAATACCTCCAAGATTTGTATTTCATTACTGTCCTGTATTGCAACACGTACACACACCATATGAATTTATAATATTTTTATTTAACAACAACATCAACACGGAAGAATGAACAATTTGTTTTCCTATACTCAGTAATCTCTTAAATAATATAATTCCTGCAGGAATTTAGTTTCACGTCGGGGAATTATAAATATATAATTGATTTACGGTAGCGTGTTTTGGCTAGCCGATCAATGTATACAAATGTATACAATGTAAGTTATTGTTGCGAGAATTGTTGCGACATCGCAACATTTGGCCTAGTGACTCGGATATAAAACGTAAACAAACAGCCAACACGGAAATATCTCTCTCTCTCTCTGAGTGTCTATTATAGCTCAGAATTGTAAATATTTATCGAGCAACCGTTTTTGGAAATTACCCTTCTGCTTATCTGAGCTGTGTTGTGAGAGGAAAGCGTCCATATGGGAGCGTGGAATTCTAGCTGGGCATCGGGTTTGAAACCTCTCCAAGATTTGTATTTCTTTACTATCCTGTATGGCTTCTTTCAAATCTCCTCTGTTAAAAACAGCACCACACATTCATGTTCAATTTGACTGAGTGATTTATATTGACATCCGGCACATTGTTCCATGCGTATCGCTCGAATGTACGGCTTTAGTTCATCCATATAAGTGTCGAACAATAAGCTGGATAATTTTTGCATGATATCTCCAGTCAGCGATTCAGAAATGTCTTGTGTTAACCCTTGCAGCGTTTTCCATGCGCGTAAATGCAGCGTCACGCCCTCAATTTGCGGAAACCACTTGTGTTTTCCACGTTTCCATTTGCGCAGATGGACCAACACCACATCGTTGAAGAGAGTATAACTGAGAAAGATATTTTCTTCTGCGAAAAATTTCACTTGGTCTTTTCCTTTCATATCGATGAGCGAGTCTATGGTATCGTACAGAGCTATAATTTTCTCCCAGACGTTAGCTGTGATTGAAATATGCTTGGCCGGCTTATCTTCGCAGGCTGGAACATCGAACTGGATGCATTGGTCTTTTACTGTCACTGTCAAATTCGGCGAAAGTTCCCACTGAGAGAGCGTCGCGCAACGGGCCGCTTCGTAGGCTTGCTGGATGATATCATTCACCTGCTGCACAGACACGGGGAGTAACGACTGGATCTCTTCCTCTGCTTGCTGGCCTATTTTTAAAGGTGCTAGTTGGAGACGGGCACGTTTGGCAGGTGGACCGGGTTCTTCCTGGGCACGTTTGGTATGTCTACTCTCTTCGGGGATGTCTATGACTAAGGCTTTTTCCTGGGGTTGAAGTAGAGACGCTATTCCCTCATTCCCCGTCTTCTTCAGTGCCTCCAGGAAGGCCTGAAATGCTAACGGACCACGACACGGTATCAGGTCGATGAGGGCTCTATTTTGTGCCATATAGGTCTTCTCCGCCATGATATCTACCCCACTGTGTTTAGTGATTATGTTTTCCACCATGAGCAGATCACATATATCGGCCGCATGCTGCATCTCGTCAATGATCTTGATACGGTGCTGTAAAAGCTTAGCTCGATCGAATGAGTCCATGACTCCGGCACAGCGTCAGGCAGTAGGCGGGCAGTGGTCAGGTACACCGTCAAGCAGGTAGGCTGTAGGCAGGCAGTGGTCAGGCAGGTCCGTTAGGCAGGCAGTGGTGCGATCGATAGCTTCGGATGGTCAGTGAACATGTTGGTACCGACTTGAAAACTGACCCACTTTTATAGGAGAAAAATTGGCACTGAACCAATTGGCAGCCAGCCAATTGGGTGCATGCCAACAGAACCCAGATGTTGACACCAGGCCAATATCCGACCTATATAAAACTTGGCACCCAGCCAATTGGATGCGTGCCAACGGAACCCGGATGTTGGCCTCCAGCCAACGCTGATGCAATCTCGTATGTACAGACCCTATAGGACGGACACCCAATTATAAAACTTGGACACTTCAAGGTAAGCCCATTTTAAATGTATTAAAGTTTTAAATGTTTAAATGGTTTAAATACAGACCCGCACTATTGGTTCGCCGCACTATTTTTTCTCGCGGACTGTTTCCCTCCCCACCCAGAGGCGTCATTCGGCCCCACAACCCGATCACCTGAACCCTAATATCACTCCGCCACCAAAGTCAATATACTCGCTTCTGAACGATACGCGGCCACGCAAAGGTCAAAGGTCACCCCGCACCGCGCAGCGCCCCCTATCGGAATCAAGAGTTACCTCCCCCGGCAAAAGGAGACCTTTTTTTTTATCAGTGTCCAGAATAATAGGAACTGCGGACACTCTCGTGTTCTGGCACATGTAGGCACCGTCGTGATATGACTGAAACAATGTTGAAAACGACGTTAAATCCTACTCACTCACTCACCCCTTTTTTGCGTTGAACATACTACTAACATAAATACGTTATGATGTCTCCCTGTGTAAATGAGCCCACGTACATGAAAAAACTGTGCTGAAGTTTTATATGGAGAGAAACTCAAAGTTATTTCAAGCGCGATATATTATCGATATTCACGAAGTAATGGTGGTCACTTTGTAGAGTTCAGTAGCAAAAAAGAAAATTCATGCGAAGTTAATCACAGATTTTTGACAAGCTACAAAAAAGACGACAGTAGTGGTTATAGGGCAGAATTCGACTAATTTCACCCGGATGTAACTATGACGTCACAACTGGTTGGTATTGTAACGAGGCTTTTGATTGGTTGAATTGTAAGTGTGAGGTTGAATTTGATTGGTTGAGGTGTGGTCCCTGTTGTAAAGCAAGAGGGTGGGTGTCGTCCCTGTTGTAAAGCAAGATGGCGGCTTGGTTCGGTGCTGTTCGGGTGTGTTCGGTGTGGTTCGGAGCTGTTCGTGTGTGTTCGGGTGTGTTCGGGCCTGTTCGGTCATGGTGGAAAGCAAGATGTCGGTTGTCGGTGCTGTTGTAAAGCAAGATGGTGGTTGTCGTCCCTGTTGTAAAGGAAAATGGTGGTTGTGGGCCCTGTTGTAAAGCAAGATGTCGGAGTGGGTTCGTGAATGTTCGGGAATGGGGTGAAAAATATATAAAAGTAGGTGATTTTTAGTGAATGGGTTATAATCATTGGATTACTTTGGGAAGTTTTTTCACCACTGACCTGATTTGCCTGCCTGCCTGCCTGCTTGTCCAGTCTGCCTGCCTGATCCGTTCCAGCTCCTGCCTGACCTGTTCCTGTCTCATCTGTAACCACCCAACCAGCCAGCCAGTCAGCCTGCTCCTGCCTGCCTACTTGTTCAGCCAGCCTGCCTGATCAGCTCCTGCCTGACCTCTAACCAGCCACCCTGCCCCGTGTGTTTGGAAGCATGATACGTGGAGAACATTTTCCCTTTGACCCAGCAGTCCCTCCTGTACAAGTTTTGCCTGAAGACGAGCGTGTGAGGCAGCTTTATCAACGACACTGGCCTACCATACGCCATTGTTTTCACCGTGACCGTCGTCTATTGGATTTGTATAACTTTCGACTGGAAGACTTCACGTATTTGTCTACTTACGCTGAGAGCATATTCAGAGACCAGGTTACAGCGTTCAAGTTGAATATGACATTTGGGTATATTTTACGGCAGAAGAACACGGACCAGCTGCGGTATTATTACCCGAGTAATAATACGTATGTCTTTGACCAGCCGTTTACCATAACGGAAGAGATTTCCCTGCAGCCACTGCTTGAACAATTGATTACGTTGGATCCGTTGCAATGGGCCCTGTTGCAACGTCCCAATTCCGAATGGCTTGTGGAAAGGGTGACCAACGTCACATTTTTCGTCACGAAAATGAGAGATCATCCTATCGGTGCTCCTGTACTACTCCCTCCTTGGCTGTTTCGTCGACGCGGCCTGTATGCATTAACGCAAGGGAAACATGGGCCCTACAAAGATCGGAAATGTTTGTTTCGGTGTTTGGCCGTACATGTGGACGAGTGTGACCCCAAGGCTTGTGACAGAGTGGCCAATCACTATTGGCAACAGTACTTAGAGCAGCAAGACATGGATGAGCGTCACTTCCGTGGCGTTCCTTTCAAGAATTTGGATGACGTGGAAACCTTATTTAACATCAATATCTTTGTATACCGATTACAACGGGAGGAGGACGATACATTGGTGGCTGAATTGGTGCGTCGTTCCACAGAACGGTACGCTTCTACCATGAAAGTGAATGTGTTCGACTACAATGGCGTGAGTCATTTTTCGTTGATACACAATATGAGCCAGTATTGTGAGTCTTACAGTTGCGCCCAATGCCATCGGGTGTTTCACCGTACCTTCCACTTACATCGACACGAGAAGATTTGTACGAACGCTGTGAAGCGAGTCTATCCTGGTGGTGTGTATCATAATACGCCTACTATTTTCGAGGAACTGGCCGATGAGGGTCTCATCATACCGGAGGCGGACCGTTATTTTCCGTACCGGGCGTGTTATGATTTTGAGGCCTTGTTGGAGCCCATGGACTTGTTTTCATCCAAAACACAGTGGACGCAGCGCCATATTCCCCTCAGTGTGAGCATTTCCAGCAACGTACCTGGCTATGACGCTGCACCGGTCTGTTTCGTGTCTACCGGTGATGCCCATGAGTTAATCTCCCGCATGATGGTGTATTTAGAAGAAGTGAGCGCGGCCAGTACGGAATTGTTGGTGTGCAAGTTCCAGGACATACTGGACCAACTGGACGATCGGATTCCTATACCGGGTGTAGCGTTTAGTGATGATGAAGAGTCGGAGTCGGAGTCGGAGTCGGAGTCGCAGTCGGAGCCTATGCAGTCGCAGGATGATGTGCCTTTACCCAAACCGTATGCCGAGAAATTGAAAGCGCGTTTTTTACAATACCTAGGCCAGTTACCGGTGCTGGGGTTCAACTCGGGGCGCTATGATTTAAATATGGTGAAGGAATTTCTCTACCCTTACTTGGCCCAGGCGAATACCCTCAAGTCGGTCATCAAGAAGATTAATAATCATATGGCCCTGACTACCACATCACTCCGTTTCCTGGATGTACGCAACTACCTAGCGCCTAATTATAGTTATGATCAGTGGGTGAAGGCGTATGACTGTGCACAAACGAAAGGTCTGTTCCCTTACACGTATATATCGACGCTCGACCGTTTGGCGGAAACACAGTTGCCACCGCGGCAGGCCTTCTTTAACGATTTGAAGCAAGTGGAATGTCCGGAAGACGCGTACCGTGAACTAGAGCAGGTATGGAACGACCAACACATGGAGACGATGCGAGATTTCCTCATATGGTATAATAACCTGGATGTGGTTCCTTTCCTGGAAGCGGCTGAGAAAATGGTTCAACTGTTTCGTCGTGAAATGCATGTGGACATCTTCAAGGAGTGTTTAAGTTTACCGGGTGTGGCGCTTCGCCATCTTTTTCAAGCGTGTCTGACGTACTTTTCGTTGATACAGCAGAAAGATGCGGACATGCATGAGTGTTTAAAGGCGAACATTGTGGGTGGTCCCAGTCTTATATTCCACCGTTATCACGAGAAGGACGTCACTACTCTGCCGGGTGGAAAATCTTGTGCAAAGATTATCGGTTTCGATGCCAATGCGTTGTACTTGTGGTCACTCGCCCAACCTATGCCCAGTGGGCATTACACACGTTGGTTGGCCGAAGGGCGGCATTTTACGCCCCAACGCGCTTCTTCCAAACATCTCGCCGACCAGTGGATAGATTGGGAAGCCTATCGACGGGGAATTACTATACGACACCAGACCAACGCCACAGAGAAGCGCATAGGCGATCGTCGCCTCCCCGTCGATGGGTTTGCCCTGGTGGGTAACACACCCACTGTATTCCAATTTTACGGTTGCTATTGGCACGGTCACGAATGCCATTTTAGTGCTGGGTGTTTCAACGACCGACGTGGTAAAACAGGTGAGGAATTACGGAAAGAAGTGGTGGAGAACGCGGATTATGTGAAAGAGAGAGGATACCATCTCATTGAGATGTGGGAGTGTCAATTTCACACCCTGTGTGAGGCTCTACCTCATTTACGGCGTTTCTTAAAAGAGCGCGAGTATCCGTTGAGTCGTCGTCGACTGCTGAGTCTACCCCAGATGTTCGACGCCATTCGTTCGGGGGACCTGTACGGCTTTGTCGAATGTGATTTGCATGTTCCCGACACTCTCAAACCTGTCTTCGCCCAGTGCCCGCCCATCTTTAAGAACACGCTGGTGGGTCGAGATGATATTGGGGCGACCATGGGAGCCTACGCAGATCAACACGAGTGTTTACCGCATCCGCGTCGCATGCTCATTGGGAGTATGTGGGGAGACAAGATGTTGTTGGGCACTCCGCTGCTGCAGTGGTATATGCGGCACGGTCTGGAGATTACGAAAATACACCAAGTCATACAGTACGTACCTCACGCCTGTTTTGCGGCGAATGCCGACATTGTGACGGCTGCCCGTCGTCAAGGCGACCAAGACCCCAGTAAGGCCATCATCGGTGAAAGTTGGAAGCTCACGGGCAACGGCTATTATGGCAAAACAGTAACCAACCAGGATAAGCACGTGAACGTGAACATTTGTACGACGCCTCAAGCCCGCAAAAAGGTGAATTCTCCTCTCTTTCGGTCGGTGGAGGTCATCGATGACGACACGTATGAAATCACTTTAGCCAAGAAGACTATCCGTTACAACTTACCCCTGCAGATTGGATGTATGGTATACCAGGTGGCCAAGCTGCGCATGCTGCAGTTTCTATATGACTTTATGGGTGTCTATTTTAATGCATCAGACTGGCAACTCATGGAGATGGATACGGACTCAGCCTACATGGCCGTCTCTAATGCGGATTGGGAGTCCCTGGTGAAACCCGAGTTACGGCACCAGTATGAGATGGAACGGGACCAGTGGTTACCGCGACGTGACCATTATCAGTATGATAAGCGGACGCCCGGGCTCTTCAAGCTGGAGTGGAGTGGGGATGCTATGATTGCGCCCTCCTCCAAGACGTATTACTGTTACGGGGGAGACGAAAATAAGTTTAGCTGCAAAGGAGTGAACCGGCGCGATCCCAACATCGACAAAGCTCTTTACCTGGACGTGTTGCAAAGTCAGGCCAGTGCGAGTGGCACGAATCGAGGATTCCGTGTAGTGGACCATCAGATGCGCACCTATATCCAGCAACGAGACGCCTTTACTTTCTTTTATCCCAAACGAAAAGTATTGGCCGACGGTGTCAGCACTACCTACTTGGACTTGTAAAAAATGTGGAACATTAACCGTGGAGTCACGAGTTATAAAAACTGTAAAAGTCAGGATGGCCGAGTGGTCTAAGGCGCCAGTCCTAAGTACTGGTGGGGTGATACCCTGCGTAGGTTCAAATCCTACTCCTGGCAGAACTTTTTTTTTAATCACTACTACTACTACTATTCTATGTGTACATACCACCTGTATTCTATTTGTATATATCCTTCTTGTTGACTTAAATAAAGAGAGAGAGTCAAAATCATTTTTTGTGTGTTTTTTCAACTCTTTATTCAACAATGATTCACGTCAGAACGTCATAACAATATAATGTGATAATAATAGGGGTCTGCGCAGTACATGTTTTAAGTTAACCAGAGAAATGGTGCATGCACATTAAACCGAGAGGCCGTCCAGTCATAGACCAGGACATCACGGTCTTCGGCTTGACAATAATCATCAAACATATGTACAATGGTGGACAGTGAATGTCCTCTACTCCGGTGAGTGAGATAAAACACACAGTGCTGTCCGCACACACTACTCAAGGGCCCTTGTAATCTTTGCGTATTCCAACACCACTCTGTCGTGGAGACGTCCATGAATTTCACTAAATCGGCATGGAGAGGTGCAAGTCCGTAGGAATCAAAGTATTCGCCTTGGCCTTGGGTGTCCACGTACACCGCTATCCAATGTTCACCGGGTCGACTCTTCGGGTCTGTATTTAGGATGTAGGCTGCAGGGGTGGTGGAGTGGATGGGAAACACATTGCGTGGAAATACACCTCGAAAGGGGATCTTGGGATCTCGCTGGAGTATGCGCGTCAGCTGTTCTGTATCCATGGTTTAGTTGGCGAAGTCACACAGCACGTTTCTTTGCGCATCCACGCTGATGACGTTGTCAAACTCGGCGTAGCAAATCACGTTGATGGTGCTGGGTAGAGCCACGGAGAAACGCAGTTCCAACCGTAGGTTTCCTTTCTTCCGTAAAGCCAGTTGATGATCGTGTTCCAAGGTAGGGGTGAGGTCAAAGGCGAACAATGTGTACCCACGGCTAAAGTCTTTTCGACTGATGGTATTGCCTTCGTCCTGGTTGTTTTGTCCTGTGGCTATAAACAGGTTCAGGTAGGACCGCACATAGTTTCCGTTAGTAAAGTCTGGTTGTAAGGGTCGGGCTGGAATTTGATGGCCGGCCACGTGCAGTGCTACAAAGTTGATGTTGAAATGATGAAATTTGAACGGATTCTCAGCCAAAGCTCCATTGAATGCGGTGTTGGTCACACACCCCACGGTAAGACGTTTAGGCAGATCTCCTAGAAATAAATTCTCTCTGTTGGCCATCATCGTCCCTGCGGGTACCGAGAACACCTTGGTCTGCACGCGTCGGATGGGATACAGGGCTGGTTTTTTCGCTAAGGCTTGCATGTGACTCAGCAACACCCCCTGTTGCAAATCTACCGTACGGACAAACAGGACTGCATCTTCAATGACGATCTTGGACTCGAGAGCTTCCGCCCCACCGGCCATTAAGGCAAACAAAGGTGAGGCACGGATCAACTTGATCTTGATGGTTACACCGTTCATCATGTAGCGATCTTGCATGAACAGATCGACGTGCAGTCGT
>JAVTVY010016625.1:0-59072 GCA_036873755.1 Hanleya hanleyi
AGATTGTGAATAATATATTACAGGGATCCTTCAGAATTCCCTCAAGCCTGATAAACCATATTCTCAGCAGCCACGTGAATGCTAGATATTGTGTGCTATGAATATGGATCCAGGCGTATTTACGCAGCGTAGAATCGGCGATTTCTGTACAGATGGCGCTAGTAACGGTTGAAGCCACATCCGGGCCTTTTGATCAGACACGATTCGGATATACGCGTTACTTAAGTCATTAAGTCAATAGGTTGCAATCAATTAGTTATATAAATACACTGAGAAAGTTTTTTGGAATAGTAATTAAACTCTTTAATTCACAAGTCATCGTGTAGGGATTTTCAAATCCGTGAATTCTCAGACACTTCAAATTCCGCGATGACAATGACACCTTCTGGTGTGTATATAAGTGAAACTGAAAAAGGCACAGGACACATAAGAACTAAGAAATGTAACGTGAAATTAAAATAAAACATTGGGTTGAGTTGATGGGCCGCGAAATCCGTATGGGAAGCGGCCCTTAAACTATAATTTCAATCAAAAAGCACAGGACACATACTTGTCAATTACACGTATCACTAACACTGTTTTTTCCACATTTCCAGGAGTGCCAAGTGATTGTCACCTCCAAGAATTAGATGCCGTATGATCGATACTTGCTGTTGTGTGGTGACATTTCTTCAGTCGCTTAACTTGCCTTGTGCATCTAATTTCTCACGTTGAACATCATTTTATTAAGTCGACCCCTATTAGCTTGCGAACACATGGACATTTATTCAGAATTAACGAGTAAATGTTTGTCTCCGTTGTTTTGGATCCGCTCGTATTTTAATCCCACTCCAATTTAAAGTGGAAAATCTGTCACCTGGATTATTGAAGAAATCCCCACGTTTGATGGCAACAATCTGTCACCTAGATTATTGAGAAACACAAAGGAAATGTCAGCGAGGTCCCCACGTTTGATGGCAACAATCTGTCACCTGGATTATTGAGGAACACAAAGGAAATGTCAGCGAGGTTCCCACGTTTGATGGCAACAAGTGTCACCTGGATTATTGAGGAACACAAAGGAAATGTCAGCGAGGTCCCCACGTTTGATGGCAACAAGTGTCACCTGGATTATTGAGGAACACAAAGGAAATGTCAGCGAGGTCCCCACGTTTGATAGCAACAAGTGTCACCTGGATTATTGAGGAACACAAAGGAAATGTCAGCGAGGTCCCCACGTTTGATGGCAACAGGTGCCTTCCCAGATAGTACCCTGGATTATTGAGGAACACAAAGGAAATGTCAGCGAAGTCCCCACGTTTGATGGCAACAGGTGCCTTCCCAGATAGTACCCTGGATTATTGAGGAACACAAAGGAAATGCCAGCGAGGTCCCCGTGTTTGATGGCAACAAGTGCCTTCCCAGATAGTACCCTGAATTGTTGAGGAACACAAAGGAAATGCCAGCGAGGTCCCCGTGTTTGATGGCAACAAGTGCCTTCCCAGATAGTACCCTGGATTATTGAGGAACACAAAGGAAATGTCAGCGAGGTCCCCGTGTTTGATGGCAACAAGTGCCTTCCCAGATAGTACCCTGGATTATTGAGGAACACAAAGGAAATGTCAGCGAGGTCCCCACGTGTGATGGCAACAAGTGCCTTCCCAGATAGTACCCTGGATTATTGAGGAACACAAAGGAAATGCCAGCGAGGTCCCCGTGTTTGATGGCAACAAGTGCCTTCCCAGATAGTACCCTGGATTATTGAGGAACACAAAGGAAATGTCAGCGAGGTCCCCGCGTTTGGTGGCAACAAGTGCCTTCCCAGATAGTACCCTGGATTATTGAGGAACACAAAGGAAATGTCAGCGAGGTCCCCGCGTTTGATGGCAACAAGTGCCTTCCCAGATAGTACCCTGGATTATTGAGGAACACAAAGGAAATGTCAGCGAGGTCCCCACGTGTGATGGCAACAAGTGCCTTCCCAGATAGTACCCTGGATTATTGAGGAACACAAAGGAAATGCCAGCGAGGTCCCCGTGTTTGATGGCAACAAGTGCCTTCCCAGATAGTACCCTGGATTATTGAGGAACACAAAGGAAATGTCAGCGAGGTCCCCGTGTTTGATGGCAACAAGTGCCTTCCCAGATAGTACCCTGGATTATTGAGGAACACAAAGGAAATGTCAGCGAGGTCCCCACGTGTGATGGCAACAAGTGCCTTCCCAGATAGTACCCTGGATTATTGAGGAACACAAAGGAAATGTCAGCGAGGTCCCCGCGTTTGATGGCAACAAGTGCCTTCCCAGGTAGTACCCTGGATTATTGAGGAACACTAAGGAAATGTCAGCGAGGTCCCCACGTTTGGTGGCAACAAGTGCCTTCCCAGATAGTACCCTGGATTATTGAGGAACACAAAGGAAATGTCAGCGAGGTCCCCACGTTTGATGGCAACAAGTGCCTTCCCAGATAGCACCCTCGATCCGAAGTCTCATCACGACAAATATCGAGTTAATTTGCCGTCACTAATATGCCTTAGTATGTCACCAACAGATCGCATACACTCTCGCGTGACGTATTCCCGTTGACCTGGCGAGATAATAAAATCTCTTATCAGTGACAGTGAACGCGTGCCCTTGTCTCCAAGCAAAAGAATAAAGGAATTTAAATCGGGATATTTTCAAACCGTACAAAAGTGACTACCGCTTTTCGATTGTGGCACGTTACCAAATCCATGAACTCTTGAAATCTCGACAAGTGAGGCAATTAGCCATCCTCCATATGTAGGTCTACTGTACTCATTACTATATGCCTTTGCATAACGAACCATGAAAACAGGGATGATGGGAAACGCGAAAGAAATTCAAAGATTCTAACCGAAAGCTTTTTTATTGAATATCACATTTCAGGATGGGTAAGTTTGAATCCGTAAGTTTGGAACATTTAAACCATTTGCGGTGTACAAGTACGCATGTTCCGTTTACCGTCCCAAAATTGAGGTCAGAGGCCAAGGTCACTGTGGCCTGAAAATCAGAAATAATTTAAATCGCATTTTTGCGAATTAAGATATGAGGGAAAGACGTGTCGCAAAACAAAAATAATGTCAAAGTACAAGTTCGCTTTGGCCCCAAAAAAAGCGATCATCGAAATACAGCGCGAGACGATATACCAGGTATTGAAATTGAGGTCAACAGGTCAAAGGTCACTGCCACTGTGGCCCCAGAACATGAAATTATTGAAAGCAGAGTCTGCGCTATTACCGGAGTCCAAGGATGTGGATTGTGACCAAACTTCGGGAATACATCAAGCTTTTGGCAAACAAGAAATCTATTCAGGTCGAAAGGTCAAAGATCAATGCCACTGGAGGTAAAACCTATCAGGGTTCCATGGAAAATCACTTTTTTGTGAGTGGATGCATTACTGAGAAGCGACGATATCAAGATTGAGGTCAAAAGGTTCACCGACCACCAGCAACTCACTTAAACATGACTTTCACTGACATTTGTTTCACTGACATAGCCCATAGTGCCAGCTTGGCTCTTGTTTTACACTAAGATGACTGGACGGCATTCATGGGGAGAAGACTTAAACTGTTACAGGAAACGGATAACCATTGCGTATATACATAAGATAAGGAGATGACTCAGAAATCTGAGTAATCTGTCAATCTTCAACGTTCAACCTTAAATTTAATCGCAGGATTGGAAAAAAATATATTCTTCACACTTTTAATACCCAGAGCGTTTTGACAGCACAGCATGACCTCATATTAAAACGTCTCAAAGTCAACACGAAACTGCAAAAGTGAACAACTTTATAGAAACCGTACAGTCGTAAATTTGAAAAGATTCAAATATATGACTAAGGTGTATAGGAAAGTTTGTTAAAGCAAATATGGCACGATACTTGCCATTCATAATGTCGTGTCAAACAACGTGTGGAAGTATCTTTTAAATTTAGTGAAAAGAAAAGCAGCACAGCGTGGGCCTTTAAGCAAAATAATGAGCAGATCCGTCCCCAGTTTACTTAAATATTTAACTTTAATTATATCGAAAGAAGTTGTCCACAAAAACGCTTGCGAGCGGTTCCAAAAGAAGTTACGATGCTGAAGAAGTCAAAGGTACTCTGTATCAAAAGTTGTTGGATATATTAATTAAAAGTCATCTTAGCTTGCTAAGGGCATTTCACGTTTCACTTAACACTAGCAGAAGTTTCTATACGGATGATCGTGCCATGCGTTCGGATGATGTTAAAAGTATATTAATTACAGTTTTCATTCGTATAAAGATAACACTTTTTCTACCTCTGACTCGACGAGTCATCTTTTTCTTGTAACAGTGACGTTAAAAGTGAAATTTAATTTCCGAAATATCGGAAATTAGAATTTTGGATATCGGAAATTGAATTTCCGAAATCGAGAATTGCAATTCCCGATATCGGAAATCCAATTTCCGATATCGGAAATGCAATTTTCGATATCGGAAATTGTCACTGAATTTCCGATATCGGAAATTGCAAGGTTGGTTTTCGTAAAGCTTCCAGAGCTTTCATTTCCGATATCAGAAATTCAGTGACAATTTCCGATATCGGGAATTGAATTTCCGATAAACTGAGCGGTTGCGAACTCCATTACAGCTGGAGATCCGGGACAGTAACTATCACGGTATGAGTGGACATCCACAATCAGTGATTGTCTATGCATGCCAACACGACTGTGGTACATCTTAT
This sequence comes from Hanleya hanleyi, assembly GCA_036873755.1. Taxonomy (NCBI): domain Eukaryota; kingdom Metazoa; phylum Mollusca; class Polyplacophora; order Lepidopleurida; family Hanleyidae; genus Hanleya; species Hanleya hanleyi. The sequence continues at coordinate 4,704 of JAVTVY010016625.1, forward strand.
CAGCTTGCGAAACTTCTATTGGTCGTTCCTGCCCATCCGTCTAGCAAGGGTCTGATAACTGACCAGAGCGAGTTGACGACTATATAGATGGATAAATACAGAAATCCCAAGTTGCGCGCATGAAGCCGGTCATGAAATAATTCAATATGACAGCTGTTACATGGCTAACGAACGTGAAACTTGACATTTCTAATTTCTCCTCCGATGTCCTGTCAGACGTGACATCAATGGATCAGTTAGACTTCTACTGTCTCAAAAGGGAGGTTAGATAGGGGTCAGTCCAAATGTTTACCTTTGGCTGGGATTTTCTTTTAAAACTCTTTTGTGATCCAGACCTCTTTTGTGGAATTATTGAAATACCGGTATATGTTTCAGAAGATAAACATGCGAAATGTGCTACTTATATCCCGAAATAAACCTTTTTCTGGCATCTGTTTTCTGTTCTAAAAGGTTTTTGGAAATTAAAAAAAAAGTATGCGTCATATTGGTGAAGGATATTGGGGATTTTGATTCGAATTAACAGGTAATTCTTATATCCATTGCTTGCTCAGGAAACTAAAGCATCCAGGGAGGTCTGAGTCACACAAAGCCCACACTTTCGCTACTACAAAACATCAAGCAGATCTTTCGTGAGTCGGAATTAATAGATCGTCTAAATGTATCAGATTATATGTATATACACGAATACGCTTTGTTACACGCTGGTAATTCACCATGTAACCTTCGTATCAATTACATAAACTTTATAAACTTAACAGAATGACAGTTGGGGGAACATTGAGACGTTTAATATAACACAAAACACGCAGTCACACGTATAAAACAACTGTATGGTGGCCGAAAAGGGACATCGCTGCATTGTCTCAAGCATGTGGTTTGGTAACACGAAGGCAGGATGCGAAGTGCGAAGGCAGGATGCGAAGGCAGGATGCGAAGTGCGAAGGCAGGATGCGAAGCGCGAAGTCCAAACACGAAGGCAGGATGCGAAGCGCGAAGGCAGGATGCGAAGTGCGAAGTCAAAACACGAAGGCCGGATGCGAAGTGCGAAGGCAGGATGCGAAGTGCGAAGTCCAAACACGAAGGCAGGATGCGAAGTGCGAAGGCAGGATGCGAAGTGCGAAGGCAGGATGCGAAGCGCGAAGTCCAAACACGAAGGCAGGATGCGAAGCGCGAAGGCAGGATGCGAAGTGCGAAGTCCAAACACGAAGGCAGGATGCGAAGCGCGAAGGCAGGATGCGAAGTGCGAAGTCCAAACACGAAGGCAGGATGCGAAGTGCGAAGGCAGGATGCGAAGCGCGAAGTCCAAACACGAAGGCAGGATGCGAAGTGCGAAGGCAGGATGCGAAGTGCGAAGTCCAAACACGAAGGCAGGATGCGAAGTGCGAAGGCAAGATGCGAAGCGCGAAGTCCAAACACGAAGGCAGGATGCGAAGTGCGAAGGCAGGATGCGAAGTGCGAAGGCAGGAAGCGAAGCGCGAAGTTCAAACACGAAGGCAAGGATGCGAAGCGCGAAGGCAGGATGCGAAGTGCGAAGTCCAAACACGAAGGCAGGATGCGAAGTGCGAAGGCAGGATGCGAAGCGCGAAGTTCAAACACGAAGGCAGGATGCGAAGCGCGAAGTCAAAACAAATGCCACTGCGCATGACCCGATGAAAGCGAGGCCAGGCCGCCATTTGCGTTATTTTATTTACCAATGCCGAGACCAGAGTATAGTCGCCTTTCTCGTCGGGATGGTTTACATGAAAAATAAAGTTTGTATGTGTTTAGATACACGAGCACATGACCAGTCTTTCTTTATTACCGGAACCATTTCGTCACTCGATACAGTCAAAATCGCTGATTTACTTGATTCAAAGTATAGTTCATTTATGCTCGATTTTATTACAGAAGACAACGTCATCCGTCAGTATTTTAACGTCGGATATACGAATGTGGAGATTTGCCAAATTCTTCATATCAATCACGACATCTGCTATACAATAATAATATGGCCGGAAATTTTACATAAGATTGGAAAGCATACAATAAGTGTTTTACAGAAACCAAGCATATTAGTATTACATATCATACTGTATCACAGAAACTTAACATTTGAATGCCGGTATATATAATTGTATCACAGGATCAGAATTTTATCACAAAATATGGAGGACAACAAATGACGTTGGACGCAAAATTAAAACTAATCAGGAAAAAAAATAAAGGATCAAATTTTGAAATCTTCAGCCTCGATAATAAATTTGACTAAATCAATCAGTTGTCGGTAACAAAATCTCTCAGCATTAAGAATACTGGAAAATTTCAACTTGGTGATATACATGTATGTTAAATAATATTTGGGTATATACTTAAGACGCGGGTGGTTGGGTGGGTTCAGGTTCCTGTCGCTTCAATGCATTTTGCTGAGAAACAACACGCGGGCACGTGAAGGGGTGTTTGAGTGGTTGAGGGATCATCATTGGTCCAAATGGACCATGTGGGGTATCCTATTGTAGCTCTCGTGAGGTAGAGTCAGACTGAGGTGTTTATTTTTTAAGTCACGTTAATCTGCGCTTGCGCAGTTGGGGTATAGTATAGAAAGATGGCATTTGAATGGACGTTTTGGGGTAGAGATGGACCATTCATAGTCCGAATGGGTCGTGTGGGCCATTTTCGCTCTTTTGGGTAGCGGCGGATTGGACTGGTCTGTAGTCCGGTGTTATCATTCTAAGCATGCGCAATCTGACAGTGATATAGAAAGCGGCATTTGAGGTGAGAATTTGCGGTCGATTTGGCCATCCATGGTCAAAATATACCATGTGGGAGAGGAGCTCTTGTGGTGTAGAAAACGACTTGAGAGTGTCCACGTCATTTGTGACGTCATCAGTAGTGGAGAAAGCGTCGCTCGATTGCACACTTGAGACATGCCTACACCTCTATACACTAACCCATACGGGTTGACTTGTGGACATTGTCTCCAAAACTTATGAACTCAGGCATACTGGTGTTGTTGGGTTGGACATGAGTAGAGTTACCCCCCCCCCCTTGAAAGTGACGTCATTATGACGTCAGCAGTAGGAGAGAAAGTACATTTTTGGATGTGCTATTATAAGCATGAGTTAGATGGGGTCATATTGAAGCTCCTGATGGAATATCAGCGTGGGTGCGTGTGTGTGTGAAGGTGAGTCGGTCATTGAATGATTGAGTGTGAGTCAGCGATTGAGGTGTGCTCAACGTCAGTGAGGTGTTTGCCCAACGCCCGTCTCACCGCAGTTATGCTGGTGAGTGAGTGATACATCTGCAAGGTCCACGAGTCACCCCCATGGGCGACGCGACGCTCGAGCGAGGCTTTCTCTACTACTGATGACGTGAACAGTGACGTCACGGCTGACGTGGACATCCCTCAAGTACTATTCTACACCACAAGAGCACCCCACCCCACATGGTATATTTGGACCATGGATGGCTCACCACGACCCCAAATTGGAGCGAGATGCAAGAGGTGAGAAAAATTGACGATGTCAGGTGACTAAAAAGCAACCATATGACTCTATAGGAAAGCATCCCTCGGCACCTAACATTCAGACGCGAGAATATGGAGGATTCCGGAACGTAGCATTAGTATCTCAGCTGCGCTTTTATTGCAGCTGTTCATGTGGAGATTCTGAAGTACGACGTCGTACGACTAAATTTCCCACCAAACTCCCACCTCAAATGCCGGCTTTCTATACTACTGTCAGATTGCGCATGCGCATATTGATGAAAACGAACTACACACCAGTCAAAATAAGAACCCAAGCGACCCATTCGGACTACGAAGGGTCCGTCTCTACCCAAAAACGTCCATTCAAAAGCCATCTTTCTATACTACAAACCAGCTGCGCATGCGCAAATTGACGTGACTTTCAATAGAAAAAATCACCCCAGTCTGACTCTACTCCACACGAGCTAAAACAGGCTACCCCACACGGTCCATTCGGACCAAGGATGGTCCCTCGATTGCCCGAACACGTCCCTTCACACACCAAAAGTGTCCGCTTTGGCTACTATTCCTACTGATGACGTCACCTATGACGTCACAGATGAAGGGGAAATCCCTCAAGTCCTGGTCTACACCACGAAAGCTTACCTTTGACACCTCACACACCTCATCTCTACCACAAACACCTTCCTTCACACTCCCAAAACACCCACTTTCGCTGCTACTCTTACTGTTGACGTCACCAATAATGTCACAGATGACGTGGACATCCCTCAAGTCGTGGTCTACACCACGAGGACTACAAGATGACACCTCACACGATGCATTCGGTCCACGAAGGGTCTCTCAATCACTCAACAGACCCCCACGCCCTGCAAGAATGACCACTTTACTTACTACGGCCAGACTGCGCATGCGAAGAATGATGAAACCGGACTCGACACCAGTCCAGTCCGACGCTACCCCAAGAGAACTTCAAAATAAGAACTCCCGCGAGCCAATCGGACCATTATGGGTCCATCTCGACCTTAAAATGTCCACTCCTATGCCCTTTTTCCACTGGGCATGCGCAGAATGACGTCAGTTCAACCACAGACCATCCAGTTGGACGCTTCCTTACGAATGCTTCACGATGACATCTCACAGGATCCAATCGGACCACTATGAGTCCACCTAGACCCAAAACGTGTACCACAGCGCTACTTGGTCCGTGCGCATGCGCAATCAGCACTTTAAAAAAAAATCAGTGCATGGCCTCGATACCCCTCCCATCGTGTTTCGCAGCTTGAGATGAAGAAAACAAGCGGCCACACCCCATGCCGCAAATATCCATGAGTGGGTTTCCCATTAGATCAAACATTGTCCACTGCGCTGGAATGGGCCTACACCATAGCCGTATACAGATCTGCCCTCTGGTAGGTATATTAGGGTATTTTCAACCTTGCCTAGTATGGGCTGACTCGTGACGTAGTAGATAAATTTCCCCCGTCTGAAGCGCACAGTACGGGTTCGAATCCAGGGGGATTTCCCTTCTCTCGCTGTATGGCTATGCAGAGAAACTGAGGGTGCCCCACTTGCCATTTATGCTGGGCTTATGGCTGGAGATACTGTCAGGGACCATGTTTGATGACGTGCATTCCGGGAGATTAACATTGGAAGTGACTGGGGTCTTATGAAGGGGCAAATAACTCTTGCTCAGCCGTCACGTGACCGGAAGTATCCTTTAACCTTTGACCCGGATTTCACGTGACCGGATGTGACGTCATAGTGACGTCAATTTAATAAGTAGTAAAAGGGCATCTGGGGTTCGATTTAGGGGCAGAAATGTTCGAATCAGGGGAGATAACCAGGAATTATTCAAACAGAGTGATCGCCCCTACATCGGACTACAGAAACGTTTTATATACTACTATTTTCCTTTATTGTAAGTATTACCTGGACTTCCTGAACTACACGGGCATGATCTACATTGTTCTGACGCCGTCGTAAGCCCAGCGTTCTGAGCCATTGTTTAGTTGTTTGAAGGTTACAATTAAATAGATTTCTTCCTTATGCTCATCATATGTTCTAATAAATTACAGAACCACTATGTCAAGTGGATGGCTATTTTACATAACATTTACATACATGTATAGCCGATGATGTTATCCATGATAAAATTAAACTCTTTATCATAAACAAGTGAAAGAAACTGCCCTCTCAACGGTGAGCTAGAGGCTAATATGCTAATTCTTGATCTTATGTTTCTATCTTGAAATGTGGAAAAACCTGATTGTTTAATAACAATAATTCTTGATAGGATTTTATGCATGTAATTCGCATTTTCACCTGATGCAGGTGTCGTGATTGATATGAAGAATTTGGCAAATATGCACATTCGTATATCCGACGTTAAAATACTGAAGGATGACGTTGTCTTCTGTAATAAAATCGAGCATAAATGAACTATACTTTGAATCAAGGAAATCAGCTATATTGACTGTATCGAGTGACGAAATGGTTCCGGTAATAAAGAAAGACTGGTCATGTGCTCGTGTATCTAAACACATACAAACTTTATTCTTTATGTAAACCATCTCGACGAGCAAGGCAACTATACTTTGGTCTCGGCATTGGTAAATAAAATAATGCCAATGGTGGCCTGGCCTCGCTTTCATCGGGTCATGCGCAGAGGCATTTGTTTTGACTTCGCGCTTCGCATCCTGCCTTCGTGTTTGGACTTCGCGCTTCGCATCCTGCCTTCGCACTTCGTATCCTGCCTTCGTGTTGGAACTTCGCACTTCACATCCTGCCTTCGCGCTTCGCATCCTGCCTTCGTGTTTGGACTTCGCGCGTCGCATCCTGCCTTCGCACTTCGCATCCTGCCTTCGCATTTCGCATCCTGCCTTCGCACTTCGCATCCTGCCTTCGTGTTTGGACTTCGCGCTTCGCATCCTGCCTTCGCACTTCGCATCCTGCCTTCGTGTTTGGACTTCGCACTTCGCATCCTGCCTTCGCGCTTCGCATCCTGCCTTCGTGTTTGGACTTCGCGCTTCGCATCCTGCCTTCGCACTTCGCATGGCCGATAAGGGACATTGCTGCATTGTCTCAGGCATGTGGTTTTGTAACACGAAGGCAGGATGCGAAGTGCGAAGGCAGGATGCGAAGTGCGAAGGCAGAATGCGAAGCGCGAAGGCAGGATGCGAAGCGCGAAGTCCAAACACGAAGGCAGGATGCGAAGCGCGAAGGCAGGATGCGAAGTGCGAAGTCCAAACACGAAGGCAGGATGCGAAGTGCGAAGGCGAAAGCGCGAAGTCCAAACACGAAGGCAGGATGCGAAGTGCGAAGGCAGGATGCTAAATGCGAAGGCAGGATGCGAAGTGCGAAGTCCAAACACGAAGGCAGGATGCGAAGCGCGAAGGCAGGATGCGAAGCGCGAAGTCCAAACACGAAGGCAGGATGCGAAGCGCGAAGTCAAAACAAATGCCACTGCGCATGACCCGATGAAAGCCAGGCCAGGCCGCCGTTTGCATTATTAATAAACATATTGTATTGTATTGTATTTTATTTACCAATGCCGAGACCAGAGTATAGTCGCCTTTCTCGTCGGGATGGTTTACATGGAGAATAAAGTTTGTATGTGTTTAGATACACGAGCACATGACCAGGCTTTCTTTATTACCGAAACCATTTCGTCACTCGATACAGTCAATATCGCTGAGTTTCTTGATTCAAAGTATAGTTCATTTATGCTCGATTTTATTACAGAAGACAACGTCATCCGTCAGTATTTTAACGTCGGATATACGAATGTGGAGATTTGGCAAATTCTTCATATCAATCACGATATCTGCATCAGGTGAAAATGTGAATTACATGCATAGAGTAAAAATCCTATCAAGAATTATCGTTATTAAACAATCAGCTTTTTCCACATTTCCATAAGATCAAGAATTAGCATATTAGCCTCTAGCTCACCGTTGAGAGGGCAGTTTCTTTCCCTTGCTTATGATAAAGAGTTTAATTTTATCATGGATAACATCATCGGCTATACATGTATGTAAATGTCTTGTAAATTAGCCATCCACTTGACATAGTGGTTCTGTAATTTATTAGAACATACGATGAGCATAAGGAAGAAATCTATTTAATTGTAACCTTCGAACAATTAAACAATGGCTCAGAACGCTGGGATCACGACGGCGTCAGAGCAATGTAGATCATGCCCGGGTAGTTCAGGAAGTCCAGGTAATACTTTCAATAAAGGAAAATAGTAGTATATAAAGCGCTTCTGTGGTCCGATTTAGGGGCGATCACTCTGTTTGAATACTTCCTGGTTATCTCCCCTGATTCGAACATTTCTGCCCCTAAATCGGGCCCCAGATGCCCTTTTACTACTTATCAAATTGACGTCACTATGACGTCACATCCGGTTACGTGAAATCCGGGTCAACGGTTAAAGGACAATTTCGGTCACGTGACGGCTGAGCAAGGGTTATTTGCCCCTTCATAAGACCCCAGTGACTTCCAATGTTAATATCCCGGAATGCACGTCATCAAACATGTCCCTGACAATATCTCCAGCTATATGCCCAGCATAAATGGCAAGTGGGGCACCCTCAGTTTCTCAGCATAGCCATACAGCGAGAGTAGGGAAATCTCCCTGGATTCGAACCCGTACTTTGCGCTTCAGAAGGGGGAAATTTATCTACTACGTCACGAGTCAGCCCATACTATGCAAGGTTGAAAATACCCTAATATACCTACCAGAGGACAGATCTGTATACGGCTATGGTGTAGGCCCATTGCAGCTCAGTGGACAATGTTTGACCTAATGGGAAACCGATTCATGGATGGAGTGTGGCCGCTTGTTTTCTTCATCTCAAGCTGTGGAACACGATGGGAGGGGTCTCGAGGCCATGCACTGATTTTTTTTTAAAGTGCTGATGGCGCATGCGCACTGGGTAAGTAGCGCTCTGGTAGACGTTTTGGGTCTAGGTGGACTCCCATTGGGTCCTGTGAGATGTCATCGTGAAGCATTCGTAGGGGAGCGTCCAACTGGATGGGTCTGGGGTTGAACTGACGTGATTCTGCGCATGCCCAGTGGAAAAAGGGCGTCGGAGTGGACATTTTGAGGTCGAGATGGACCCATAGTGGTCCGATTGGCTCGCGGGAGGTCTTATTTTGAAGTTCTCTTGGGGTAGCGTCAGACTGGACTAGTGTCTAGTCCGGTTTCATCATTCTGCGCATGCGCAGTCTGGCCGTAGTAAGTAAAGTGGTCATTCTTGCGGGGCGTGGGGGTCTGTTGAGTGATTGAGGGACCATTCGTGGACCGAATGCATCGTGCGAGGTGTCATCTTGTAGCCCTCGTGGTGTAGACCACGACTTGAGGGATGTCCACGTCTTCTGTGACATTATTGGTGACGTTAACAGTAAGAGTAGCAGCGAAAGTGAGCGTTTTGGGAGTGTGAAGGAAAGTATTTGGGGTAGTGATGAACCATCCGTGGTCCGAATGCGTCGTGTGAGGTGTCAAAGGTAAACTTTCGTGGTGTAGACCAGGACTTGAGGGATTTTCCCTTCATCTGTGACGTCATCAGTAGGAGTAGTAGCCAAAGCGGACACTTTGTTGTGTGAAGGGACGTGTTCGGGCAATCGAGGGACCATCCTTGGTCCGAATGGACCGTGTGGGGTAGCCTATTGTAGCTCGTGTGGAGTAGAGTCAGACTGGGGTGAGTTTTTCTATTGAAAGTCACGTCAATTTGCGCATGCGCAGTTGGTTTGTAGTATAGAAAGATAGCTTTTGAATGGACGTCTCGGGGTAGAGATGGACCCTTCGTAGTCCGAATGGTTCGCTTGGGTTCTTATTTTGACTGGTGTGTAATTCGTTTTCATCAATATGCGCACGCCCAATCTGACAGTATTATAGAAAGCGATTATAGAAAGCGGGCATTTGAGGTGGAAATTTGGTGGGAAATTTAGTCGTACGACGTCGTACTTCATAATCTTCACATGAACAGCTGCAATAAAAGCGCAGCTGAGATACTAAGGCTGCGTTCGAGAATCCTCCATATTCTCGCGTCTGAATGTTAGGTGCCGAGGGATGCTTTCCTAAAGAGTCATATGGTTGCTTTTTAGTCACCAGACATCGTCAATTTTTCTCACCTCTTGCATCTCGCTCCAATTTGGGGTCGAGGTGAGCCATCCATGGTCCAAATATACCATGTGGGGTGGGGTGCTCTTGTGGTGTAGAATACGACTTGAGGGATGTCCACGTCAGCCGTGACATCATTGATCACGTCATCAGCAGTAGAGAAAGCCTCGCTCGAGCGTCTCCTCACCCATGGGGGTGACTCGTGGACCTTGCAGATGTATCACTCACTCACCAGCATAACTGCGGTGAGACGGGCGTTGGGCAAACACCTCACTGACGTTGAGCACACCTCAATCGCTGGCTCACACTCAATCACTCAATGACCGACTCACCTTCACACACACACGCACCCACGCTGACATTCCATCGAGAGCTTCAATATGACCCCATCTAACTCATGCTTATAATAGCACATCCAAAAATGTACTTTCTCTTCTACTACTGACGTCACAATGACGTCACTTTAAAGGAGCGGGGGTAACTCTACTCATGTCCAACCCAACAACACCAGTATGCCTGAGTTCATAAGTTCTGGATACAATGTCCACGAGTCAACCCCTATGGGTTAGTGTATAGAGGTGTAGGCATGTCTCGAGTGTGCAATCGAGCGACGCTTTCTCCACTACTGATGACGTCACAAATGACGTGGACACCCTCAAGTCGTTTTCTACACCACAAAAGCTCCTCTCCCACATGATATATTTGGACCATGGATGGCCAAATCGACCCCAAACTCCCACCTCAAATGCCGCTTTCTATATCATTGCCAGATTGGGCATGCTCAGAATGATAAAACCGGACTACAGACAGTCCAATCCGCCGAAACCCAAGAGAGCTTTAAAATAAGCCCACACACGACCCATTCGGACTATGAATGGTCCATCTCTACCCCAAAACGTCCATTCAAATGCCATCTTTCTATACTATACCCCAACTGCGCATGTGCAGATTAACGTGACTTAAAAAATAAACACCTCACCCCACGAGAACTACAATAGGATACCCCACGGTTCCTCAACCACTCAAACACGCCTCCACGTACCCCCCAAAATGCCCGTTTTCGCTACCACTCCTACTGATGATGTCACCAATGACGTTACAGATGACATGAACATCCCTCAATTCGTGGTCTGCACCACGAGAGCTTCACACCCTACACACTATATTTGGATGAGATATACCCCTCTATCGCTCAAACAGACCCCTGCGCACCACCAAAATGTCCGGTTTCCATACTACTACCAGACTGCGCATGCGCAGAATGGTGAAAATGGACTACACACCCATTCAACCGACGCTACCACAAGGGAGCTTCAAAATAAGACCTCATATGGCCCAATCGGACCAATATGGTCTATCTCTACCCCCAAACATCCATTCAAATACCTTGTTTCTACTACGCATGCGTAGATGGACGGCATTTCTATCCCACACCCATCCTAATTGTGATGACACTATTGTCCTATATGTTATGGTTTAAAACAGTAACATTGTCAGAAACCTATGATGTGAAGCCCGAGTCTTTCTATCACCCTTTGATAGCTATCTTTCCATTAGTTAAAGAATACGTACCTTTGCAAAATTCAACTGAATTCAAATTTGAAAATTACTTGGTGAGATTGCCCGGAAAATTCAGACTTGCTATTTGTAAATTCTGAACATCTAACCACTGCCTACCAAATGAACGAGGTCGTTATGATAACACTTTTTAGATTCACGTGTCTGTAAATTTTGCAACATTGGTGACGAATTTCACTTCCTGTTGGAATGTCCTGGTCTATGTAATTTTCGTCTTAAGTATAGTGAGTGAATAGAATTTAACGTCGCTTTCAACAATATTTCAGCTATATCACGACGAACCAACTAAGCACCACCCAGCCCAGTTGTGTTCTTGCTACTTCAAAGAAGAAATCTTTGAAGCAGCATGGAACCAAACACCCTTCATCCACCCTATAAAACACTGAAGACAGCGCACAAGACACAGACAGGACGCTTTACATGGTGCAATAAAGACAAGTGATATTACACTGCTAGACATCACATAATCGAGTTCCTGTTGTTTCTCAGCAAAATGCATTGAAGCGACAGGAACCTGAACCCACCCAACCACCCGCGTCTTAAGTATATACCCAAGTATAATTTAACATACATGTATATCACCAAGTTGAAATTTTCCAGTATTCTTAATGCTGGGAGATTTTGTTACCGACAACTGATTGATTTAGTCAAATTTATTATCGAGATTGGAGATTTCAAAATTTGATCCTTTATTGTTTTTCCTGTTTAGTTTTAATTTTGCGTCCAACGTCATTTGTCGTCCTCCATATTTTGTAATCAAATGCTGATCCTGTGATACAATTATATATACCGGTATTTAATATGTTAAGTTTCTGTGATACAGTATGATATGTAATACTTTTATGCTTGGTTTCTTTGAAACACTTATTGTATGTTTTCCAATCTTATGTAAAATTTCCGGCCATATTATTATTGTATAGCAGATGTCGTGATTGATATGAAGAATTTGGCAATCTCCACATTCGTATATCCGACGTTAAAATACTGACAGATGACGTTGTCTTCTGTAATAAAATCGAGCATAAATGAACTATACTTTGAATCAAGAAAATCAGCGATTTTGACTGTATCGAGTGACGAAATGGTTCCGTAATAAAGAAAGACTGGTCATGTGCTCGTGTATCTAAGCACATACAAACTTTATTCTTCATGTAAACCATCCCGACGAGAAAGGCGACTATACTCTGGTCTCGGCATCGGTAAATAAAATAATGCAAATGGCGGCCTGGCCTCGCTTTCATCGGGACTTTGCACTTCGCATCCTGCCTTCGCACTTCGCATCCTGCCTTCGTGTTTGGACTTCGCACTTCGCATCCTGCCTTCGCGCTTCGCATCCTGCCTTCGCACTTCGCATCCTGCCTTCGCACTTCGCATCCTGCCTTCGTGTTACCAAAACACATGCATGAGACAATGCAGCGATGTCCCTTATATGGTGGCCGATATACTTTGGTCTCAGCATTGGTAAATAAAATAATGCAAATGGTGGCCTGGCCTCGCTTTCATCGGGTCATGCGCAGTGGCATTTGTTTGAACTTCGCACTTCGCATCCTGCCTTCGCGCTTCGCATCCTGCCTTCGTGTTTGGACTTCGCGCTTCGCATCCTGCCTTCGCACTTCGCATCCTGCCTTCGCACTTCGCATCCTGCCTTCGTACTTCGCATCCTGCCTTCGTGTTTGGACTTCGCGCTTCGCATCCTGCCTTCGCACTTCGCATCCTGCCTTCGTGTTTGGACTTCGCACTTCGCATCCTGCCTTCGCGCTTCGCATCCTGCCTTCATGTTTGGACTTCGCGCTTCGCATCCTGCCTTCGCACTTCGCATCCCGCCTTCGTGTTTGGACTTCGCACTTCGCATCCTGCCTTCGTGTTACCAAAACACATGCATGAGACAATGCAGCGATGTCCCTTATCTATGGTGGCCGATATACTTTGGTCTCGGCATTGGTAAATAAAATAATGCAAATGGTGGCCTGGCCTCGCTTTCATCGGGTCATGCGCAGTGGCATTTGTTTGAACTTCGCACTTCGCATCCTGCCTTCGCGCTTCGCATCCTGCCTTCGTGTTTGGACTTCGCGCTTCGCATCCTGCCTTCGCACTTCGCATCCTGCCTTCGCACTTCGCATCCTGCCTTCGTACTTCGCATCCTGCCTTCGTCTTTGGACTTCGCGCTTCGCATCCTGCCTTCGCACTTCGCATCCTGCCTTCATGTTTGGACTTCGCACTTCGCATCGTGCCTTCACGCTTCGCATCCTGCCTTCGTGTTTGGACTTCGCGCTTGGCATCCTGCCTTCGCACTTCGCATCCTGCCTTCGCACTTCGCATCCTGCCTTCGCACTTCGCATCCTGCCTTCGTGTTACCAAACCACATGCCTGAGACAATGCAGCGATGTCCCTTATCGGCCACCATGCATAGATAAGGGACATCGCTGCATTGTCTCATGCATGTGATTTGGTAACACGAAGGCAGGATGCGAAGTGCGAAGGCAGGATGCGAGTGCGCGAAGCGCGAAGTCCAAACACGAAGGCAGGATGCGAAGCGCGAAGGCAGGATGCGAAGTGCGAAGTCCAAACACGAAGGTAGGATGCGAAGTGCGAAGGCAGGATGCGAAGCGCGAAGTCCAAACACGAAGGCAGGATGCGAAGTGCGAAGGCAGAATGCGAAGTGCGAAGGCAGGTTGCGAAGTGCGAAGTCCAAACACGAAGGCAGGATGCGAAGCGCGAAGGCAGGATGCGAAGTGCGAAGTCCAAACACGAAGGCAGGATGCGAAGTGCGAAGGCAGGATGCGAAGCGCGAAGTCCAAACACGAAGGCAGGATGCGAAGCGCGAAGTCAAAACAAATGCCACTGCGCATGACCCGATGAAAGCCAGGCCAGGCCGCCGTCTTACATCCGGGTTTTTTCCATGTAGGTTACTGTGCAGGTCACGTGGTTTGGTGTGTCTGCGCAAGTGTGTGACGTCACTTCCGGTTTTCAGAATGAAAACTACCTGAAAACAGAAGGGTTTCAATTTTTCCTTAGACCTTAGACGTATGGTCCGGATTTTCCACTCGGGTTTTCCCCGGCCCGGCCCGGCCACACGCCTGCGCGGGTTGTCCGGCCAAGCGCGCGCGGGTTATCCGGCCGCACGCCTGCGCGGCATGACCGGAAGTGCGCGGGTGAATTTCGGGTCAAAAGGTCAAAGGCCACATCCAGGTCAAAAGGTCAAAAGGTCCCCCTTACGGCAATGTTCGGCCCTCTCCGGGCCAATAGATAGCCTTTATCCGCCCTTCCGAAGCACCCATGGAATACACAGGGTCCCCGACAATATCGCCAGCAATATGCCCATGTTAAATGGCCAGTGGGGAACCCTCAGTTTTTCCCAGAACCGTATTGTCACGACAAAATACATGAAACCATGGAACTTCTAGTAATTAACATAATCTATAGGTGTTGGACGAGTCTCCACTCGCCATCTTCCTGGTCTTTACCTTCACCTCGAACCTCTATATTTTTCACTCAACATTTTTTTGTGCTGGAATGCCCGCTCTTAACCTAGACCAAAACATGTACTTGAGTCGATGGGCTGATTTCATTGACTCTATATTTTACTGTAGTGCTCTTGCATTGTTTTCTGGGCATGGATTGGTTACATTTGGCCCCATCCTAGGCCACTGATTGGCTACTTTCTCAACGGTGTTCAAGGCCAGTTTGAATGAATCCCACATGTCTGTTATAGCCTTCATGGCCGCTTGTTTTATGCTCACACAGAAAACACATAAGACAGGGTTTTTTTTGGTGAGATCTCATTTTGTTTTTTATTCAACAATAAATAACAACAACAACGTGAGAACAACCACGTGAAAACTGAAGCCCAGAACAGGGGGCTTGTACATTGAAATCGATAGAACTTAAGCCCAGAACTGGGCTTGTACATTCAAATGATGGGCGGCCCAGTCATATACGAGTACATCTCGGTCCTCGGCCTTGGGGTACTCGTCAAACATCTGTACGATGGTAGATAAGGTTCTTCCCCGGCATCGATGGTACAGGTAAAACAAGCAATATTGTCCGCACACGCTACTGGTCAGGCTTTGCAACGTTTGACTGTTCCAACACCACGTCTCTGTGCCTTGATCCATGAAGTCTGTTAAATCGAGATGGAGGGGTGGCAGGCCGTACGGGTCAAAGTATTCGCCCTGCTGTTCTGTCAAGTACACGCCCACCCAATGTTCACCGGGCCGATCCATCGGGTCCGTGTTGAGAACGTAAGCAGCAGGATACATACGGTCTAATGGGAACACATCTCGGGCGAACACCCCTTGAAAGACCATACGTGTCCCTGGGTCATTCTCCAGCACGGTGGTTATCTGGTCTGTATCCATGTTAGGTGGCAAAGTCACACAGGACGTTGCGCGCCTTATCCACTTGAATAATGTTGTCAAACTCGGCGTAGCAAATCACATTGACGGTGGTCCGGAGGGCTCGTGCAAAGTGGATTTCCAACCGTAAATTGCCTTGCTTGGCGAGGGCCAGCTGATGGTCGTTCTCTAAGGTGGGGGTCAGGTCGAAACAGAACAACGTGTATCCGTTCGCGTAGTCCTCCCGACTGATCATATTCCCTTCGTCCTGGTTGATTTGACCGGTGGCTGTAAACAGGTTCTGATAGGCTCGAATAAAATTCCCGCACCCAAAGTTCGATGTTAAGGCCGTGGCTGGGACCTGCTGTCCATCCACATGCAGGGCCACAAAATTGATGCGGAAATGTTTAAAGTCAAACGGGTTCTCTAGGTAGGCTTCGCTGAAACTGGTATTTTCCACACAGGCCAGGATCAATCGTTTGGGTAGTTCCCCCAGGAACAGGTTTTCTTTGTTGGCGCTCATATTTCCAGCAGGCAAAGAGAACACTTTGGTTTGCACACGTCGGATAGGGTACTGGGCTGGTTTTGTTTCCAAGGCTTTGAGGTGTCCCAATTGAACGGCTGGATTCGGTTTCACTTTTCGGACATACAGGACTGCGTCTTGGATGACGATCTTATAGTCGGCTACATGCCCCTCTACGTCAACGGCCATCAAGGCGAAGGTCGGAGGCGCCCGTATCAGTCGGATTTTGATGGGGATCTTGTTCAAGAGGTACCGGTCTTGCATGAAAATGTCTGCGCGCAGTTGACCCATGAGATGCACCGAGGCGCCGTTCGCGATGAAAGCCTTCCGTTTGTTATATCCCGCATTGTCCACCGTGCACATGTGCCCGGCTATGTCCTGGTAGAATAAAGCGGCTGTCAGCTGAGATTTGTTAGCCTCTCGTCCATACGACAACAGCGTCTCGATGTATGCTCGATAGGGGTACGTGTTGGTCGAGTCACTGATGAGTTTGTTGCTGTGAAAAATATCCACCTGTTGAAACATAGAGTGCAGCCAGAGATTCATCGGGCCCACCGTGGCATTGTCGACGATTCTGGAGCCATCCCCATTGACGATCTTGGCTTTCACATACAAGTACGTACAAGGCTAAATCCACATAGGCCTTATCCGCATTACTGATGGTGAACTCGATGGGCCCTGTTTCGTTGATGCTGGACAGCGGGAGATACTCCACCCATAATCCTTGTTCAGCACTGGTCTGTGTGGGCGGGACGGTCCACAAATCAAATTCACTGTTGGTGGAGGGGCAGGACTCTGCGTGGATTAAGGACATGTTTTAAGAAAAGATATCCTGGGTCTTCGATGTGCGTCGTCGCTGGGTCGGTCGTCGACTGGTGCGTGGTCTCGGTGGCGGAGATATTTTATTTCCTACGGTGCGTTGTGCTTTGGCGACCAACAAACCTCCTGCTTCTTGGGCCCGTCGTTTCAAGGCTTCTTTGGGTGCCGTAGCGCCCAAGACATCACCGGCGACTTGCAATCCACTGCGTACCGCTTGTTTACCGATTGCTTTCACCCCACGCGTCACCAAGAGTAAGAACGTTTTGACGATGCTCCGAGTATGTTCCCGAGCCCATGTCCTCGTTGCATGCGTGCACTGCTAAAGACTGGAAGGCCACCCCCGGCCTGTTGGGCATAATAGTCCATATAGCTGCGTGCATCGCACTCGTAATGTACTTTCATTATACAAAGTGGGGAGAACGTGCTTGTCAGAAATAAAGTGTCAGCACCACTTTCCCTCGTTGGAATGCGACCGGTCGTCGCGTGTCATCTCTTATATCCACCGTGATAGTGTTGATGTCGGTTTGTCGTACGGGTAGGTAGAGCATGTGGATGAAACTGTGGGTGACTTGATCTCCATACAGCTTTTTAATGGGGACCACCCGTAACAGAGGTGTGTTGATATCGCCCACGATGTGGTTGTCCACCACGTCCGAGTAGACGTAAAGTCCGTACATACCCGACTTCATATCCATCGGGATCTGGCCATGGTCCTCGGATGGACCGGTGTAGGTGGGGTGAGCGAGACCCAGCATTTGCTGTAAGATAGGACTCAGTACGACACTCACGTTGGCGGTGAGGATGATCTGTGCCTTGTCGTTGTGTTTATTTGTTTATTTGTTTATTTAACATCAATCTCTACAGATCCAAGGGATCCATTTACAGAGACGATAACAAAGTATGTACATATAACAATGAATAAGAGAAAAATATAATATTTAGTATATAAGTATAACGGATGATAAGTTAAAATCACTATATTTAACATACAATTATAGAGAGTATATAATTAGGCACTGAGTATAATATTCTACATAAAAGTGTATATTTCGGATTAAATCATTACTTAACATTAGAATTACATGTAAAGGTATATTAAAATGGTAAAGCACAGATTAGAAAACCGTATTTCTACACTTATGTTTAAAAGAAGGTAAACTGCTGAAAATATCTAAATGTGACTGTAAAGAGTTGTAAGAGCATTGTGAGCGTAAAAGAACATGATTACTCCTAATTAAAATACGAGATGCTGGGGGATAAAATGTCTTCTTCTGTCTTGAAGTACGTGAAGGTACATGGTAAAATATTTTATTCGTAAGATAATTGGAGTTAAAATAACTGGACACATCGATATAAAAACATAAGATCAAAGTACTTCCGTCTATTTATGTGTGCGTTGTAATCGAAGTCCACGTGATTCTTGAAGGGAAATGCAACGGTAAATGCAACGGTTGCGGTAACTGGGTCACGTACTTGGCCAAGGTGTTGTCAGGAAACACATCGAACGAACTGTTACTGGGTAGGGTGAGGTCAAACATGGCCACTGAGCTTTCCTGCTGCTGCTGTTGGTTTTAAAAGTTGTTCCAGTCCTTGGGCACTTGTTTCTGGTATCGTGATCGTCGTTGGATGTTACGTGTCATAGATCCTGATGGACGTAGTTTCAGGGGGTGGCGTGGTAAAAGGGGTGAAAAAGTAGGTGCCCGCCGTTGTGGTGTTTTGGGGGGTGACTCCGGTTCCCACTCGGCTTCCCAAGTGTGTGGAGTCTGTCGTTGTGCACGACTCGGTGAGTCACGCTGCATCCAGGCCCAGCACTGGGGGTTCCCCACCAATTCCTGTGGTACATGCATGTCTTTCAAGCCTTGAGCGAAGACCTCCCATCCTCGAGGATCCGTGTGCGACCTGCGTTGACACATCAGGCCAGTCTCTAAATCCGTCATGTGGGTACCGGGACCACCTGATTCTGTACCAGTAGTTCGCCTTTATCATTCCAAGTCATGTTAGGATTCTGTTTCATCCGTTGTAATACCAGGCCAGCTTGTTTCTTGAACGATGCAATTACACTCTTCAGCACTTCGTCTTCAACCCACTGTGGGGCTGTGGGTGTTACCACCAGTAATGGCAGCTGTTGGAGCGGTGTGTCTCGTGTTGGTGGTGGTGGTGGTGGTGGTGGTGCTGGGGTAGAGAGGGTTTTGTATTGGTCCATGAACTTCATGTACCGTTGAAGCGTCTCATTGTACCGTTGTACTCTCTCACTGTCGCTTAACCCCGGCCTTTGTAAGATCTGTTGCATCTCTTCATCGAGGGTGTTTACGGTCTTCACCGTAGGTGGGACAGGGTAGGGCGATTGAAGGTTTTGAAGGAGCCGTGGTTCGACGAGGACCATTTTTTTCGTGTGGTTCATTGTCGGCTGAAGAATCAACCCAATACTGGACCCAACACGGAAGCGGCCAACAGTGCTAAGATGGCCCCGAAAAAGCCGCCTTTCTGTAACACCTTTTTCTTTTGTGTTTGAGAGACTCGCTTCTGGACTAGGGTTCGGAGACCTGTCTTATGCTTGGCAAACTTGGTCTTCTGAGCCGGAGTTAGTGGTACGTTGCCTTTTCACAGGTTGTACCCGATCTCGCACAGACAGCGTACAAGGTCAGGGTCCGCGCCGCGTACAATGGTTCGGACCAATTCGGGTGGGGCTGTCTTCAATACACGGAGCGTCGGGACGTGCTTCCGTACTCGCGCAGACATCATGTACAACTAATGCTAGAACTCTGCCCTTTTTATCCTTTTGCGGGCTACCTCCTGAATATTGAACAGAGGCAAAGTCAACCATGATGTTGTATTAATTCTTTTATTATCCCCATCACCAAACACACACCTCAGCTGGGGGAGCCACTGTGGGTGTGCTTACATTATTTTTGCATGTACACGTGGTGGGTCTCTCCGGGAAAGATTCCGGTCCGTAGTCGAAGGTGATCGGGGGCGGCTTGCTTGAGGTCGAAGAACATATACCCGTGCTGAGGGATTGTTGCATCTTTAATGGCTTCCAACGCAAACGGTGTGCGGCCGGGATACATCTGTCTCGCCAGGTGCAGCAGTTGAGTGGTATCTCTCGGACTTTTGAAGACTTTTTTGAAGACTACTTTGCAGGTAGTGGGCATTTAAGCTGATGTTCCGATGTTCTTTGTTTTTACTGAACAGATTCTGCACAATGTAGATGATGCTGAGCCGTCGATGATGGCTGCCTTTGGTAAAGAGTTGGGTGACGCGCGCATCCGTCTCCGCCATGAGATCATCCAGAACCACCAAGGTGTCCGGTTCCAAATCGGCCAGGTTGGGTAGGCCTTCCACGAACGTGATGTGGGCATTGCTGCATACGCTGCCTGCCATTCTCCGTAACTCCACACGACTCGGGCAATGGGTGGGGCGATCATGCTGTCGGCGTGTTGAAGGAGCTTCCTGACAAAGTGCGTTTTGCCGGAGCCCGTCGGTCCTGTGATGACGCAAGTGAAGGGATGTTGCCACCGGGGGTCCATGGTTGGAGGTGTGTCCGCTGTCGTGGTAACCCGCTCTTGTAAATTTGGTACGAGTGAACTGGGGTGGTGGTGGGTACCGCAACAACGTCGGTCGCTGTTGTCGATGGGCGTTCACTGTGAGTGATGAAATCCGGTGGGTTTTGAGACGTAGTGGGTGTACTTGGTGTAGATGTGGATTGTATACTTCGTGTGGAGATCGATGTGGCTTGTACACGTGGTGTGGTGGTGATGACTGGGCTCGTTTCGATCACGGGGTTGACTGGCGTAGAGAAGGTCTGTAGACTGGTTTGACTGCCACTCACAGCTGGAGTTCTAGGTTGGTTAAGTAGACTGCTGAGATAGGCTACGTCGTAAAACACACCTCCGTACAACACACTCAGCAGGGTTAGCAATATCACCACAAAGTCCACTTGTGCTTTGCGCGTTTTGGGAGACGCTGTGTTCAAAGGCAGCTGCTGTTTGTCCATAGCGCCGTGGTCTAACGTGGAATGAGGGATGGCTGTAGTGGTGTCTGACTTTATAGTCGTTTCACCTGGTTGGCCGCGACCCAGGAATTGGAGGAACTGGGCCAGCCTTGCCATTTGACGAAATGAAACAGTTTGCCACGTCGACGTTCCGTTTTCAAAATCTGCTCCACCGTGTAGTAGTCTTACTTTGTTTTTACGACAGGCTGTAATTCCGTCTCGTAAAACGTCCCTAGCAACGGTTCCCCTTGAAGATCTTCCAGTTCATAGATTCGCTGCTGTCGGGGTATGCGCCGTTTAATCAGGAAGTGCTCATCGCTCCAGTTGGGCAAGTAACTTTTCTCAAATTGACCTTTGACTTTACTGATCCGTACAGGCTCGCCCACCTTGAACACCTCCTTCGGCGTTCGCTGCCATTGTCGGGGGTACAAGACACGCCGGACTTGGGCTTCATTGCGTTGGGTCATGGTAATGGGGGCTCTCTCTATACTCCGGTGATAGGCTCGATTGTAACCACTCACAAGTTTCGAGAGAACATCGATGTACCGCCTTGTATTCTTATAGGGGAAATATTTATACATGCGGCCTTTGAATGTCCTGTTGAACCTTTCCACAACGGAAGCCTTGATCTCGTTGTACGTATGGAAGAAAAACACCTTCTGGGCTTTCAGAAACTGTTGGAACGGTCTGTTGAGGAATTCCGTGCCTTCGTCGGTTTGCAAATACAAGGGTTTGCGCCCGGTCTTGAAGATGTCCTTGAACGCCGCTATGAGATTCGCCCCCGTTTTCGTCCGGATGGGTACCACCCAAGCATACTTCGACAGGATATCGATGCACGTCAAGATATACCGATTCTCATCGTTGTGTTTGGCAAAGGCGCTCATATCGACCAAATCCGCTTGCCACTGGGCATCTATACCACCCACGATGACCAGGTTCCGTAGAAAATGGCGACGGACAGATCGATGTAAGGTATAGGTGTCTTGTTTTTTAAACCAATCTCGGACTTGGGCACGTTGTATCCCCTGGGGTTTGGCCGCTCGATAGAGAGCCGACAATGCACTATAGGCCGCCGGACTGTCCGAACTGTAGTATAAGTTATCCAACACCTTCTCGCAACTCTTCATGGTGACAAATGATGATGGACCCTGGCTCTATCGTTTATTTATAACGGTATATCTTGGGCCGGAGTTTCTTTCTCATTTTCTTCTTTGGCTTCTGCCAGCACATTGTCCATGGTAAATGACCAGTCCAACTCGTCTGATGACCGCTCTTCCTCCGTAAGCACTCGATCCACATCTGCCACATCTTCCAATGCATGCAGACCATAGAACAGGGTGAAGGGTAAAATGCACTGTACCCCCATCTAGCCGAGCCAATTGAGCAAAGAAGGGGTCGCGTTGGATGTACACATCGTGACACAAGTGGATGAGGTCGCCGTCCAGTTCACCAGACAACACCCGTTTGAATTTGGTTCATCCCTCCCGGGACAGACGAATGTTAGCCGGACACAGTTGTATAGGGTCTGCATCACAGACGTCTCCCACCTCCTCCATGATATTGACCTTATCCGCATAGACGTGCAGGAAGACCTCGGGGGTCAAGCTGAGAAACGCCCGTATTATATGCTCCGTCATGGTCAGTACGTGAATGGTACCAGATTTGACTGTCTCTCGTATATATAGGGAGAAAAAGTTTATGACGTGAGATCGTGAGTGTAATTCGTTGCCTCACACAAACATCTCAGAGATTGAATCAATGCATCTTTTCTGTTTATTCTTTGGGATATAACAAGCCCTTTGGGGTTTTCTCCCGCCACCCTAATATTTACGGAACTCATACTATGTGATATATTGTAACTTCTGCTTTTTCCTTTATATATGTTGTATTTTGGATGGTGAATAAATGATAACAATACCAAAAAAGGATCGGGTGGTCATGTCACTGGGCTGACTGAGTCTAGCCGGATAATCAATGGCATCGTCGTCTGCCTCCGCTTCAGTGCTAGGTTTGGTAATTTGTTCATTGGGTTCTGCCGCCGCTTCTCTCAGGGCACGAGCCCAGCCCAACTGAACAGCTGACCGCTTGTCCGGTGTAAACAACTGGTCCACAATAGGTACCACTTTCTCGAAGGCTGTCCACAGACCCGGGTCTAGGGTGAAGCCTCGCGTAGGGTCCTGGTAACGGAACAGGCGTGGGAAGAAGGGTCCACGGTGTACGTAGATGGCATTGTCTATGTGAATGAGGTTTCCGTCGAGCTCACCGCTCAACACCTGTTTAAATTCGGTCCAGCCGTCACGATGTAGCGTAACCGTATTCGATACGGTCTCAACGCGCGACCAGCAAACATCTCCACGGTCTTCAACGATGATGACTTTATCCTCATAGACGTGTAACCTCATCCGGGGTGTAAGGGGAAGGATGGCTCGTAGGACTGGTGGCATGGTTGGCCCAATGACGAACGGTGAATGACACACACTCTGACTGTCTCTCGTATTTATGGTCAGGTCCCTCGGTGACATGGTTGACCCAATGACGAACGGTGAATGACGCACACTGTGACTGACCCTCGTATATATCGGTTGCACATAAGCGCATCTGTGGAGGCTCTGAAGAGTCGTTCTTTTTCTGTCGCTGTCATTGCCACAGCGTCAGCGTCAATAGGGCAAAAACCATTGTGAGGCCAACGAGCCGTCGCTGATTCCGGCGTAAGCGCTCGTGGTCCATAGTCCGGGCATCAAGGATGGCTGCCATAGTCCAGTAGTGGTTAGTGATAGCACACCTCTCCATCGAGTGCACTCGAGGACCGCTTCTGTGAACTCTTTCAGGATCTGGCGTCGCCCCTCGTTGTCGTCGCCATCTGCAAACATGGACCGAACCATTACTCGGTAACCCGTGAGTGAATTAACCACGGTCGCAAGCTGTAAAATGCGAGTCGCATAGGGATGGGTCTCCGTCATGGCTCTGCAACCGTAGGAATGGGGATGTGGGATCCAGAGGGCCGTGTTTTATAGACCATGTCACACATGCGCACCTATACGTAGCTCTGCGGGTGTAGTCCGTGATACGTACTATTCTGATTGGTTGGTCCAGAAAGAGAGCAACAACAACAACAACAAAGATTACAGGTCAATCATTTTATTATCCCCTCCATCACAGCACATCCACGCTGGAGGAACCGCTATGGGTGTGTTTACATGCGGATGTGACGTCATAGTGACGTCCTTCGCGCGCACACTGAGGACCCGGATGTACACACACTCGGCCCCATATTATAATGCTATGGCGTGATCTGTGCATTCCAGGGCTGCTTCGGGAGGGCGGATAAAGGCTATCTATTGGCCCGGAGAGGGCTGAACATTGCCGGAAGGGGGACCTTTTAACCTTTTGACCTGGATGTGACCTTTGACTTCCAGTGATGCCGCGCAGGATAACCGGCCGGATAACCCGCGCGCGCGCTCGGCAGGATAACCTGCGCAGGCGTGCGGCCGGGCCGGGCCGGGAAAAATCCGGATGGAAAATCCGGACCATACGTCTAAGGTCTAAGCAAAAATTGGAACTCTTCTGTGTTCGGAGGTAGTTTTTTTGGTCATTCTGAAAACCGGAGTGACGTCACATACTTGCACAGGCCCACATAACCACGTGACCTGCGCAGTAACCTACATGGAAAAAACCCGGATGTAAGATGAATACCCTAATTTTACATGCACCCACCCATGACTTGATAGGCAGGCCCCGATAATCCCGGAGACCGATATTAGCCCCCACTAGACAGGTTCGATAGGAGTTTTCCCCTATTGTAGGGGTAAAGTCCGTGTTCCGCTTTTTATATTTTCGGGGACAAATCCTCAATTTACATACACCCACCCTGCCTCTCTCGGCAGGCCTCGATAAGCCCGGGGGACTCATATTCGCCCTTTTGGATAGGTTTGATAGGAGTTTTCCTCTATTGTAGGGGTAAAATCCGTGTTTCGCTTTTTATATTTTCGGGACAAATCCTAAATTTACATACACCCACTCCCCCACCCTACCTCTCTCAGCAGGCCCCGATAAGCCCGGGACCGATATTAGCCCTTTGGGATAGGGTTGATAGGAGCTTTCCCCTATTGTAGGGATAAAGTCCGTGTTCCGCTTTTTATATTTTCGGGACAAATCCTAATTTTACATGCACCCACCCATGACTGGATGGCCCTGGAGGAGCGCTTCACTTTGACACCTCACTCGACCCGATCAGTCCACTAGGGCCCCTCTCGCCCTTGAAGATTGCCGAACATTCTCACGAAAACCCACGTAATTGGGACTACTTTCTGTCCGCGGAGGCAGACCGCATCACCGCCAGACCGCATCACCGCGGAGGAATACACCCCCGAGGTCACGCCCGATTCATGCAGATCGGAAGTGACGTCATACATGCGCAGAACACTCCTGCGCACACCTCCCCATGACCTCCCCAACTCAGACTGGAAGTGACGTCATACCTGCGCAGAAACACCTGCGCACTCGTCCAAATATGCGCTGATTTGCTCCCACTATACTACTTTCGCATTTATGAGCACGTATCGATGTGAAAAATCGTACCTGATGGAACATTAATACGAAGCTCGCATCTAAAAAACCCCTCGGCTCTGGGCGTCAGCCATTCATAATGTATTCAATTTGAACCAAGATGTCAGGAACACCAAGCAGTCAAGTGACAAATATACAGATTATCAAAAATTTAGCAATTAGAAATGGCCCCTAAGGTTTCCATCCAATCAGAGAAACCGGTATTTATTACATAAATCGCTTGATGCATCGATGCTGTGACCAAATTTTATATTGAGCATTTGAACAGTATCAGAGATAGAGATCATTAATGATTTTGCATAAATTAAAGATGGCCGCCAATCCTTCCCGCCACTCAGAGGAACTGATGTGGTTATTCATTAATGCAAGTCTCGTCATACATCGATGCTGTAAACCAAGTTTCGTATAGAACACTTGAATGGTATTAGAGATAAATATCACTTAAGATTTTGCATAAATTAAAGATGGCCGCCAAGATTTCCGCCTAATCAGAGAAACCAGATCTGTCCTTCATCGTAAGCCTCTTGATGCATCGCTGATGTATACCAAATTTTACATCGAGCACTTCAACGGTATCAAAGATAGGGATCATTAATGATTTCGCATAAATTAAAGATGGCCGCTCATCCTTCCCGCCAGTCAGAGGAATTGATGTGGTTATTCATTGCAAGTCGATGTTGTATACCAAGTTTCGTATAGAACACTGAAATGATATCAGAGATATAAATCATTAAAGATTTTGCATAAATTAAAGATGGCCACCAAGGTTTCCACCCAATCAGAGAAACCAGAACTGTCATTTATCGTCTCTTGATGCGTCGATGATGTATACCAAATTTTGCATCGAGCACTTGAACGGTATCAGAGATAGAGATCATTAATGATTTTGCATAACTTAAAGATGACCGCCAAGGTTTTCACTGAATGAGGGAAAGTGGTTTGGTCATTCCTTTGAAGTTTCTTGATGCATCGATGATCTATACCAAGTTTTACACTGAACAGCGAAATAGTACCCGAGATAAACAAGATTAATGGTTTCGCTTAAATTCAAATGGCCGCCGAAGTTTCCAACCAGTCGGGTTCTGGGTCACGAGCATATGGATGTGCACTGCAAGTTTGGTGTGGCTTGGGTAAATCGTTCGAAAGATATCTTGGTAACGAGAAAGGTGTGACGGACAGACGGACAGACAGACGGACGGCCAGACGGACGGGGACGGACAGACGGACGTATATGACGACGATAATACCCTTCGGCCAAATTTTGGTCGGGGGGTAAAAACCAATATGTCGATACGATTCATTTACACAAAGCTGAAATAAGCTAATCCTCACAGCGCAACAGGCGATGGTCCAGGGGCCGCCCAGGCCCCGGAAGGTCCGGGGTCCTAGGTTGCTGGAGATGCGTTCTACGCGTTTTCCAGGAAATAAATCTGAACATAATGTATGCAGATTAATGGTTCTATTTTCACGTTTGTTTCGCATAAGCAGTTATCGATATTAAAACAATCACACCTCATGCCTGAATCTATTTGAATTTCTAGTTATATTTAACACATACGAAGCGATGACATTTACGTCATGGAACATCAGAAACCAATACGATACCGATACGATTCATTTATACAAAGTTCAACAAACGAGGGTCCAGTGGCCGCCTAGGCTCCGAAAGCTCCGGGGGTCTAGATCACCGATGAGTTCCAAGCGTTTTCCCGGAAATAAATCGGAACATAATGTATGCAGATTTATGGTTCTATTTTCACTGTGTGGTTTCGCATAAGCACGCATCGATATTGAAAACTATCACACCTTGTGCCTGACTCGATTTGACTTTCTGGTTTAGACCTAACACATACAAAACAGGCCTATATAACACATCAAGAATCGTGGTTCGCTCGCGACGATGTCTGATTTTAGATACATATTGAAACTCCAACATTAGTAGTACGCTCACAGACCACATAAATAGATGAGGGTCTGTTTAATACACCTATTGATACTCTAATTACATAATGCACATTCGTTCATTTTACATATCAATTTAAGACATTATTTCTACGTGGAATCCCGGGGTTTGCTGATCTCTTTATAAAAAAATCAAAAAAATCAGGTTTCATGGGGGGGGGGGGAGGTCCGGACCCCCCGCCTCCCTCCACCCCCGTAGATCCGCCCTTGCGCGTAGTGATACGATTCATTTACACAAAATTAAAATAAGAAAACCTCACACAGCCCAACCGGCGAGTGTTTTCCCGGAAATAAATCTGAACATTTGGTCATTTTCACGTTTGGTCATTTAAAAGCACGCATCGATATTGAACAAATGACACCAAAATGAAATTGTCATATGTTTCAAAAGGAAATGGTTTGATTGGTAAGACCATTATCAGGATCGCAGTACATTTGTCTATAGAATTTACTAACAAAGCAACTTAGCTGGGGATAAAATGAACTGTAGGAAATATAAGATTACAATGAGGGGTGTCAGTTCCGGCCCACTGCCGCCAGTTCCAATCCAGCCTCGTTTTGACAATGATCTTTGACCCAGATATACACAAATGTAATCGTCAATATGATAACTTTTCCCCCAAAATAGAGTCCTGGCTGGATATTTCGTTTTGCATGTCTTTAGTAGTATAAAAAGCGCATCTTACGCCCATTTAGGGGCAGATAACTCTGATTGAACAATTCCTGGTATCGCCCCTGATTCGCACATTTCTGTCCCTAAATAGGGGCCCAGATACCCTTTTACTACTTATCAAATTGACGTCACTATGACGTCACATCCGGTCACGTGACATCCGGGGTCACGGGTCACATCCGAGTCAAAAGGTCAAAGGTCAAAGGTCACTTCCGGTCACGCGGCGGCCCAGCAATAAGTCCCGACCCCAGTGACTCCCAATGTGAATCTCCCAGAATGCCTGTATGGTCCCCGACAATATCGCCAGCACAGCATGAATGCCCAGCATAAATGACATGTGGGGAACCCTCTCCGCAGAGCACAATACACGAGGGTATTGCCACAAAAAAAGGCAGGAATCCATGGGAAGGAAGACTTACAGTAATAAAGGTAATCTATAGGTGCTGTACGATGTTATTATGACGACACTAGGACCAGTGCGACCCCAGGGTCGAGCGTTTATTGTCCAGTATATCTCCGCAAAAAATAAACATACAAAATGGCGGCGCTGGCTGTGGGAATTCCCCTTTTGACATCGATCGTGCTGCCCTCTGGAGGCAAGGAAGACAACTCTGACTGGGCGAACCCTCTGTGGCGCAAATTCTGGATCATCTCCCCTGATTCGCAGATTTGCATCTATACGGGGAATGCCTGTATGGGGTATACGGGTGGTCATTTTTTTTTCTTGTGGATTTTACTATGGGTTGTGGGAACTTGTTTTCTTCGTCTCGAGTTGTAGAACACGATGGGAGGGATCTAGAAGCTAAGCGGTGATTTTTTTTTTAAAGGTCTCGGAGGTCTGGATAGGCCCATACTGGCTCAGTGGACAATGTTGAACCTAATGGGAAACCCACACATGCTCATTGCGGTATGGGTTGTGGGATCTTGTTTTTCACGTCTAACCACGTAGAAGACGACGGGCGGGGTCTCGAAGCGATTGGTTGAATTTTTTTGAAAAAGTCACTGTGCGCATGCGTAGTGGGTAAATAGCGCTGGGTGGACGTCTTGGGGTCTAGGTGAGCCCCTAGTGGTTCGATTGGGTCGAGTGGGGTGTCATACTGAACCACTCGTGAAGGAGCATCCGACTGGATGGGTGTGACGTTAAACTAACGTCATTCTGCGCATGCGCAGTAGACAAAGTGTATGGAAATAGACTTTTTGGGGCCGAGAGGGGCCCCTAGTGGTCTGATTGGGACGAGGGAGGTATCAATGTGTAGCATACGTGAGGGAGCATCCAAGGAGATGGGTGAGACGTAGAACTGACATCATTCTGCGCATGCGCAGTAGACAAATAGTATGGAAATAGACGTTTTGGGATCGAGGTGGGCCCCTAATGGTCCGATTGGGTCGAGTGAGGTATCAGTCTAAAGTGCTCCTGTCATGAGTGGGTGCATGTAAAATTAGGAGTTGTCCTGAAAATATAACAAGCGGAACACGGACTTTACACCTAACCATGGACAATCATGGATATTTTGGGGCCAAAATGGTCCAAATGAACTGAGTGAGTGAGTGAGTGAGTGAGTGAGTGAATGATTGATTGAGTGAGTGAGTGAGTGAGTGAGTGAGTGAGTGAGTGAGTGAGTGAGCGAGTGGGTGGGTGAGTGGGTTTGGGTGAGTGAGTGAGTGAGGCGTGCCCAACGCTCGTGAGGCGTGCCCAACGCCCGTCTTAACCCATGGACGCACTAACGATGGTGAGTGAGTGAGTGAGTGAGTCATATAAGGTCGTTTGAACACCATTAGCCTCAGTCTGTATCCACCCTCTGATCGGGTACCATGTCGAGTAAATGTACGTTCTGTCAAAAGACACTCTTTCGTCGCGACAATATGCTCAGACATATGCGTCTAATGCATAGACAAGAGACACCACCGAGTCCCGCTATAGGTCCAGCAAGTGGAGTAGAGCATTCCTATACAATGACGGTGAGCGGCCCTACCGGATGTGGAAAGACGTCCTGGGTGATGAAGTTCTTAGAGGAAGGTGTGGCAACCCCAGCTCCAACACGCGTTGTATGGTGCTATTACAAGCGTCTGGTCCGTCATTCATAATTCAGGCGTCGTCCTGAAGAATATCGGCGTCCATAATCCAAAGACCTATTCCATATTCCATATAACAGTATAAGCACCAAATTCAAAAAGACAATCATAATATACATAAACATAGGCTAGTTTCTTGCAAGAGAGAAGCGGTCAACAATTTTCAATGATGCCGGCAAGACATCATGATGTTCCAAAAATATAAAATTCGTATCGCTGATCAGATTTCCTAATCCATAATAATCGTTGTAAAGTCGTCATCTAGAGAATGATGTATCTCAGTCACGCTATGATTGTGACTGTTCATATGAGCACCATGAGGATCTTGAAGTACATACGTTCATACGGCACCTAGCCCCGGGTTAAGCGGAATTAGACACAAGTTACGAAACGTAACGCCATAGATCTTGCACGCTACTCTCGTATTTTGCTATCAGCATGCGATATGTATTGCCAAATTTGAGAAACTTTGAGTGGAGGCGCTTGGTGGTATAGCCCTCTTCTGAAAGTTTCTGCAACAATGTTTTGTGACGTTGATTAAAATCCTCAAATTTAACACAGGGTCTAGCAAATGCTACTAGGCGAGATATGTATACGCCCTATGCAGGTCCCACTGGAGTATTACTGACCAAAAAAGGATAGTTTACGATGTCGAAATTGTAATCATCTCTTTTGTCGACGAGAGAGAATGCCCGCTTCATTTTTAGAGATATAGATCTAAATATGATGTGCCTGTAGGGCTATCTGTAGTTTCCTTCAAATCCAGTGAAGGTGGATATATATCCTTCACTGCATCATTTATATAGCGATTATCCACAGCGAGAAGATCGTCTATAGAACGCTTGGTGAATGAGAAGGAACGGGCTTTGAATGGATCGGTTTTTGAAAGCGCCTGCATATAGTCATATTCATAAGAGAACAAATACAGGTCGGCCAACAGAGGTGCACAATTAGTACTCATTGGAATACCTATATGCTGCTGATATATTTTGTGGCCAAATTTCACATAGATATTTTTAATGAGAAATTCAAGCAACCCTATAAACAAAGAAACATCCCATGAATGATATTTCTTGTATGTAGTAGAGCTAAAGAATGCTTTATGACTTCCGACATTAATATATCTACGATCAGATTTCTTGAACACAGATACTATTAATGAACTTAGAAGGTCCTGATGAGGGATTGTAGTATAGAGAGTCGAGAACTCCCATGTGGATACATGTCTGTACGGTACGTGACCTTTAGCATCAAGTTCTTCCGTAAGGTGACCTTTAGCATCAAGTTCTTCCGTAAGACATTTTGAGTTTTTCAATATCCACATACATTCAACGCCAGAGTTTTTAGAAATAGTAGCACAATACCTTTCCAAAAATGCTATAGCCAATGGCAGCCGGCGTACGAGACTACGCGATTACAGAATGTGAGCTTCGTCCCAGGAATTCCTCACGACATAGACGAACCGTATTACTTCGATTCCGAGCAGCCCAACGTGACCTGCTGAGTGCGGCCAAGGACAATTCGAAAATCGCGGACCTATTCACCAAAGGGTCCCATCATCGCAATCTGTCCGTCATCTATTTGACCCAGAATCTCTTTCCTCAAGGGAAGGCGTCCAGAGATCTTGCCTTGAACTGCCAATACTTTGTGTTGTTCTCCAATCCCATCGACAAAGCACAAATCCGTGTGTTTGGTAGTCGAATTTATCCTCAGAACATCGACCATTACATGCAGGCGTTTCAAGGGACGACAAGTCGTCCGTATGGCTACCTGTTCGTAGATTTAAACATAATGTGAACTCGAGGCTATGGAAGGATTTGTTCAAAGAAAGTATGGACGCCGAGATGGGCTAGACGTTGAGGGCCACAGAAAAGTTTCACCGCAAAGGGTATTCGAAAGAGGAAACTGCAATTTTAGCCCATAACACATTGGCACCCAGACTACGACGGGCTTTATGTCAGCGGTATGCCGGCCTCGTGACCCATATAAAATTGCTAGACAAGGACCCCGTCCATATGGAAGTCGAAAGAACAGCGTCTATGTTGAAAACAGCACAAAAGAAACATTTGTTCGAACGCATCATTAAGATCAAAAGCGTCTCACTATAAATAACCCACGCGACACCATTCCCCTCATTTCACCATGAGCACTGCAGAGTCCACCTTGTTTGTACCCGACAACGGGGATATTCTAGCCGAAGCGTTACGTCGAGCCAAAGTTCAAGTCGATGCTATAATTGGCACAGCTCAAGGTGGATCCACCGTTCAGCACCAACGCATGCGTTGTCATCTTATCACGCTCATAGATGACATCCAATGGGTAACACGGGTATGGCTTCTGCTGCATAAGAAACAGATAATACCCAATAAGGATACCAACACAACTACCCGTGCCCAGAATCTGCTGACCCTGCATGAGGCATTTCAAACCTTCATGGAGACGCAGCTGGAGACCGGAAATTATCTTCTTCAACCTTCAAAATAATGATGTCCGTCCAATGATGATCGACAATGCATAAGCCGTTGGGATAGGACGTTAAGGTATTGAGACGGGTGTTGACGGGCGTTCCCAAAACGTGCACAGTCGACGTTCAACCATCAACATAGGTTATAATGCTCTGAGTGCGAACGCACGTTCACCAGACATTACGATATGATGCGACACCAGAAGACTTTCCATCCAGACTCCGAGGAGCCCACTGAGGATGCAGATACAGATCACAACACATATAAGGGAAGTGGGAAGGGGCGCCGACATACTGGCAGAGCCACATGACTGAAGCGGGCATTCTCTCTCGTCGACTTTATGACAAAAGAGATGATTACAATTTCGACATCGTAAACTATCCCTTTCTGGACAGTAATATTCCAGTGGGACCTGCATATAGCGTATACATATCTCGCTTAGTAGCATTTGCTAGATCCTGTGTTAAATGTGACGATTTTAATCAACGTCACAAAACATTGTTGCAGAAACTTATAAAACAGGGCTATTCCACCAAGCGCCTCCACTCAAAGTTTCTCAAATTTGGCGATACATATCGCATGCTGATAGCAAAATACGAACGTAGCGTGCAAGATCTATGGCGCTACGTTTCGTAACTTGTGTCTAATTCCGCTTAACCCGGGGCTAGGGGCCGTATGAACCCATGTACTTCAAGATCCTCATGGTACTCATATGAACAGTCACAATCAAAGCGTGACTGAGATACATCATTCTTTAGATGACGACTTTACAACGAATATTATGGATTAAGAATACTGATCAGCGATACGGATTTGATATTTTGGGAACATCATGATGTCTTTGCGGCATCATTGAAAACTGTTGACCGCTTCTCTCTTGCAGGAAACAAGCCTATGTTTATGTATACTATGATTGTCTTTTTGAATTTGGTGCTAATACTGTTATATGGAATAGGTCTTTGGATTATGGACGCGGATATTCTCTAATGGACGACGGCTGGATTATGAATGACGGACTAGACGCTTGTAATTCACACTATAGTCTTCCGGTTAACCTATTCTAAAGCTCATACCAAGAATCTAACGATTCGTAATATGTGTTGTATCTCAGGTACGCTTTTATTGTACCTGTTCATGTGGCAACTTGGATGATATGACCACACGGCCCCTAGCACCGGCATGAGCGGTATTTGATACAAATCTAGGGAGTTATGATGGAAATGCTCGGACAACTCGTATGTTGGTAATTGGTGAGCTCTTTCTCTGTGACAACGCGCACACTGGGGATTGATGAGCTGTATCGTCGTCAGACGAAAATAACGGCATTTAACACAAAAGACTCGTCTGTAAGGCCCGATGCTGAGAGTCTATCTACTGATACACAGAGCTTGGTCTCAGACAGTCAGCCTACATCCCAAGGAAGCGAGGACGAACCTACCTTTTGGGATTGTATTGTGAGAGCATCTATTAATACTCACGCTGCAGCGATCGAGGACGCCGGACAGGATAACTTACAACAGGCGTACAACCAAAAGCGCCCCAGCATCAGGAAAACAGCCATGGCGATCTATGAACAGTATACCCTACTACCGCTTGAAATGAAAGGCGACCCCACGCACAGGTCCATCATGATGACCAAGCGTCACTTGGAAGAGGATATGAGGCTACCGCCCACCGAGGCCCTGGAAAATGCGATCAGAATGCGCAAACAACTGGTTTAGGATATGCTGCCTGAACAGTATCCTTGCCTGCCCGACGATGCTTAGGTTACAGCGAACAGAGATTGAACTTTCTGAAATGGCGACTTCTGATTGCACAAGAGCAGCCGAGAATACATCTAACGAACAAGAACGAATATGACAGATACAGCGGCAAATGGCGGCTTCTGATTGGACAAGAGCCTACTTGAATTGTAAACATACTCAACGCGGCTCCCCCAGCGTGGGTATGATGTAATATTGGGGAGAATAAAATGATTGATCTCTCATCCTTGTTGTTGTTGTTGTTTTCTCATCTGTCTACATCATGGCGTGAAGGCGTTATGATAGGGCGTTAAGGCTTTCAGATGGAGCGCTAGGGAGTTAAGATAGGGCGTTAAAACGTTACGATAAGGCGTTGACGGGCGTCACTGTAGTTCGAGGAATTAGTGGCAATTACATGGAATTTAGGAAAAATCATATCTTCTGGACTATTTCACCAGGGCGTCGAAGCGTTAAGCTATGTGTTAGCGGGCGTTACTGTCAAAGTCCGTGTTCCGCTTTTTTTTATATTTTCAGGACAAATCCTAATTTTACATGCACCTACCCATGACTTGATCGCCCTGGAGGAGCGCTTCACACTGATACCTCACTCGACCCAATCGGACCCCAAAACGTCTATTTCCATACACTCTGTCTACTGCGCATGCGCAGAATGACGTAAGTTCCACCTCACACCCATCCAGTCGGATGCTCCCTCACGGGTGCTTCAGTATGACACCTCACTCGACCCAATCGAACCACTAGGGGCTCACCTAGACCCCAAAACGTCCACCCAGCGCTATTTACCCACTACGCATGCGCGCAGTGACTTTTTCAAAAAATTTCAACCAATCGCTTCGGGACCCCGCCCATCATCTTCTACGTGGTGAGACGTGAAAAACAAGATCCCACAACCCATACCGCAATGAGCATGTGTGGGTTTCCCATTAGGTTCAACATTGTCCACTGAGCCAGTAGGGGTCTATCCAGACCTCCGTGAACTTATCAAAAAATTTCACCGCTTAGCTTCTAGACCCCTCCCATCGTGTTCTACAGCTCGAGACGAAGGAAACAAGATCCCACAACCCATAGTAAAATCCACAAGAAAAAAAAATAATCACCCGTATACCCCATACAGGCATTCCTCGTATAGATGCAAATCTGCGAATCAGGGGAGATCACCCGGAATTTGCGCCACAGAGGATTCGCCCAGTCAGAGTTGTCTTCCTTGTCTCCAGAGGGCAGCACGATCGATGTCAAAAGGGGAATCCCCACAGCCAGCGCCACCATTTTGTATGTTTATTTTTTGCGGAGATATATTGGACAATAAACGCTCGACCCTGAGGTCGCACTGATCCTAGAGTCGTCATAATAACATCGTACAGCACCTATAGGTTATCTTCATTACTATGTGTCTTCCTTCCCATGGATTCCTGTCTTTTTTTTCGTGGCAATACCCTCGTGCATTGCACTCTGCGGAGAGGGTTCCCCACTTGTCATTTATGCTCGGCATAGTGCTGGCGATATTGTCGGAGAGCATACAGGCATTCCGGGAGATTCACATTGAGAGTCACTGGAGTCGGAACTTATTGCTGGGCCGTCGCGCGACCGGAAGTGACCTTTAACCTTTGACCAGTATGTGACCTGTGACCTCGGATGTCACGTGACCGGATGTGACGTCATAGTGACGTCAATTTGATAAGTAGTAAAAGAGCATCTGGACCCCTATTTAGGGGCAGAAATGTGCGAATCAGGGGAGATAACCAGGAATTGTTCAAACAGAGTTATCTGCCCCTAAATGGGGCTAAGATGCGCTTTATATACTACTGTCTTTATCTCATAAGTGAACATTTGGTGTTCAAGTATGCGGGTTGGGGGTGATAGTGATATGGTCGAGTTGATCATATTGAGAAAATAGATTGAACACCGATATCTCCGATGGCTTATAAGCGTGTACTTAGACCGATGTATTCGTGCACGTATGGATGGGGCCTGCAAAGCTATCTCCTAGCAAAACCAATGAATGCCCAATATAATTTAGTCATGATTGGAAGGTTGATCAACTTGCTCGAATGCACCAAATATTTCAAGACTTTGCGTGATAGCATTGATATGGGGAGTGGGTCGGAACTGACACTGGATCGGAACTGGCGACGTGACTGTAGTACGGTACTCTAAAAAACAACATGAATAGATGATCTGTTTAATACATCTATACTCTATTACATAATCTACATTCGTTTAGTATTCACATGTATATCAATTTAATACATTTTTTCTACGTGGAATCCCAGGGTTCGCATTCTTATATTGTCAAAGTTTGTAACTTCCTAAAAGTCAGTGTATCCTATCATGTATATATCTGGCATTAGGTGGTATACAATCTGATACCATGAGAATGAGGGTCCCGTATGGCAAGCCAAAGTGCTTTACATTCAAGAATTTCCGATATTGAATTCCGGATATCGGAATTCAAATTTCCGATATCGGAAATTCATGTCCTTCAATATCCGATATCGGAAATTGAATTCTCGACATCGGAAATACAGATATCGGAAATTGAATTCCCTATATCGGAAATGCAATATTCGATATCGGAAATTGTCACGGAATTTCCGATATCGGAAATTTTGAGTTGCAGTTTTCGTGAAGCTTCCAGAGCTTTCATTTCCGATATCGGAAGAAATTGTCACTGAATTTCCGATATCGGAAATTTTGAGTAGCAGTTTTCGTGAAGCTTCCAGAGCTTTCATTTCCGATATCGGAAATTCAGTGACAATGTCCGATATGGGAAATTCTATCTCCGATATCGGAAATTGTCACTGAATTTCCCATATCGGAAATTCTAATTCCCGATATCGGAAATTCTATTTCCTCACTGGACCCTCAATGGATTTGACCATATGACCATAGGTCTTATTTGACTCGAACTTGGTTGAGGACGATTTCAATGACCACTTCATTCAGACCCCCTTCAAAACAGGCCGAAAGCTAGGCCTATACGTGGTAAACCCGAGAAACATTGATGCATGGTGAATCGATGTGAAACTGAAATTACTATTTTTTTATTTTCTTTCTTAGTTATCTGTAATATGATGCATTTTCCAATTTAATATTACTTTGTCACGTGATTCCAGATCGCATCTCTCATTCCATGATATTCCAACACGAAAGAGCCAAAAAACAAAACAAAAAACCAGCTAGGCCTTATGCTTTAATCATGCTTGTTTAGTGGTTACATCAAATTACACAGCAGGTGTCTGAAAATAATATTGTATACCGTTGCTTAATTAATTCAAGAGTGTGATTTTCTTTTGATGAATTTAGTGCTCAGCAAATTAATAAACTCCAAATGTGTTAAAATTTTGGACGTTTGCTAACTTTCTAGGAATTTCCCATCATGCCTCAGCCAAATGAGTTGGTCGTGTGACGTCAGCTAGCAAAACAAATTGGTGTATCCAGACAGACAAGGCAGCCACACAAGCTGGCGACTTTTGTATTAAAATATCGCTGTGGATTTGTGTTATTTTGAAAATACAAACCACAGCAAACCTGAAGCAAGCCTGGCCTCGTCGTCCGAATCTGAAGACGGTGGAGTTTCTCCGCCACCGCGAAAAAAGCAACGATTATCAGCTGGTAACATGCAGACTAATGGCTGCCCTCAACACAATGGAGAGACCGAGGCGATACCAACAACTTCGCAACAGAATGGTGCTTGTTCAGCTGAAAACGGTGCGATTAACGGAGAGACTGACAAAACTTCACCAGCGAGGACTATGTCTAGAGTTGACCAAGATATAGTCCGGTTAATCGGCCAACATTTGAGGGGATTGGGTTTGAAGTAAGAGTCGTCACTTTCTGATGTTGCAATATTTTCTCTGTTTATCTCCTTCCTTGACCTGACAGTCGCCACTGACAATGTTTATATTTAGGCCCCTTGCAGCTGTACGAGTATATCAGCTGTGGTGATTGACAACAGTGCCAGTTCGACAATGCAATCTGGTGTTGAATAATTAGAACAAATTCAAATTGACAATGTCAACTGCAAGTGCAATGCCTAAATTATGCATTGCATCAATCTCAGTAACATTTATTGACAGCTGACCCAGATTTATCAAAATGACAGTTTACTTAATATTCATAAGATGTGTGTCATTATGCTTTCCTGTCAGTGTCTTATATATTAAAAGTAACACAATGCTTTAATAAAAACTGATAATCAATCTGAATATAAATTGCATTGGTTTGTTTTTGTAGCAAGTCTTAGCAAATCCCCTGGTTGTGGTGTGTTTATCCCAGGGCTGGAAATTAGAGGTAACCTGTTGTTCAGATTGCCAGCAGGTTACCTCTCCCAGTGAACCAGCAACCAGTCTTCAGGTCCCCTTAATCATGACAATTGAATGCGACAGCATTCCAGTAACCTTTTAGGTTATCCCCTCATATTTCTCGGCAACCTGTAGATAGGTTGCCATGATGCCCAAATTCTTATACCGTATCCATGTCTCTCATCCGATGAATAACAACATGAAAACATATGAAACTACCGCATTTGGGTGAGGCTTTCATTCTTCCTTACCATATTTTGGCTTGGAACACATGTGTCTTCTTAATTTATTGCCTTGTGGGGTTCCTGGGGTTGTGCACATCCCAGGTCATGGTAGGAATAGGCCTCAGCTAGGAACCAACGTTGTGATATGACTGAAATAGTGTTTAAAGCAACGTTAAATCATATTCACTCACTCGCTCACTCCTTCAGTTTTCCAGATGAGTCACTGTAGCTCTCCTAGAAAAAGTGTTAGGAATAGGAGACTGACGGAGAGCAAGTGTGATCACTCTCCTTGAGAATGAAACTGGTCGCCATCAACCTGATATCCCTCTGACACAGATCTTAGCTAACACTGCTATATTGAGTCACAATGGTCACCCTGCTGCAGATAAACCTGATTTTCTTCTGCATGTATAATACATACAGATTACATTGATCTTAACTATAAATGAGTGCAAGCTATTTTATCTGAGGACACTGTGGATGTCCATTATTGATATGTGCTGTACCAGGTATTCAGAGTGTACATATCACAAGTTCTCTGTCTACTAGAATTAAGAGCCTCAGCTCCCCAGACATCTTGTCATAAGAGGCAACTAACTGGGGTACCCGTGTGGTTTCCAGGTGTGAAAAGTAATAGGACCCAAACATCGTGATATGACTGAGGTAGCCCTGTGAGGCTCCCGGGGATTGACCTGGGGTGTCGTCATGCACACTCCAGGTCATGGTAAGAATAGGTCTCAGCTCCTCAGAGAGCTTGTAGTAGAAGGTGACTAACTAGGGCACCCGTGGGGATGCCGGGTGTGAAAAGGAATAGGACACCACCCGTGTGGTTTCCGGTGTGAAAAGGAATAGGAACCAATGTCGTGATAGGACTGAAATAGTGTTAAAAGCGACGTTAAATTACATTCACTCCCTCACTATGACGTATTGTTGAAAGCGACGCTAAATCATATTCACTCACCTGTCTACTAGAAATTATATTCTTGCTGTTACAATTGTACATTTCAGTCGAACAGCAGAGCAGCTTATAGCAGAATCAGGATGTATGCTAGAACACACAGCAGCTGCCAGATTCCGACTACACATCATGGAAGGGGAATGGGAAAAGGTAAATTATATACCACACAATTCTGGTGTCCTCTATTAACTATTATAAATACCTGTACTATTCTTGTCCAGCTGCCTCCATAAAAAGGGCATCGCCAGGAGTCGTGGGGGGGTGTGGATATGAAGAACCCCATCAGTGCCCAATTGTCAGTTATTTTCCTATGTTGGACAGCACAGTATGCATAGGAAACAAACAGGGACCCCCTCTCAAGAAATCCTGGCGACGTCCATGCATACAGTCTCAATTTATACTTGCTACATGTATATCCAATAGTCCAACAAACACTACAAAATACCTGGCATACAGTGATGAAAGGTAAACAGTGTATGAACAGACAAATACATGTAGAAAGAAAATGAAACACCTACATGTACTTGCAGGTCAATCTGATTAAAACTCAGACTTAATAACCGCTCCTCTATCGGACATGTCACTAATTAAGATCTGGGACAGTCTGTATCTTAAATCTGTCGCGCATGTCAGACTGTCCAACCCCAACGGGCGAATAGGTGCCTATACGAGCAAATAATAATCTTTGATGATTGCTCATGGAGAGCAAGAACTTCGTCAGCCGCCTGGGTTGGATTTTTCTGCGCCTCGTTCACTACAGAAATAAACGGATAGGCATCTATTCGCCCGTTGAAGTTGGACTGTGATTGGTTGCCAGTCTGACATGCACGACAGATTTAAGATACAGACTGTCCCAGATCTTAATTAGCGACATGTCCGATAGCGGAGCGGAGGGTGACTGAGATGGTGCCCTGTAACCATCGGCAGGTGACATTGCACATGGAGGGTGACTGAGATGGTGCCCTGTGATTAGCGGGTGACACTGTACATGGGGGTGACTGAGAAGGTGCCCTGAGATAAGGGAGGTGACACTGTACATGGGGGTGACTGAGACGGTGCCCTGTAACTGTAGGCGGGTGACACTGAACATGGGAGTGATTGAGGTAGTGCCCTGTGACTGGGGGTGAGGGGGTGACATGGTGGGGAGGAGGAGGGGGGTGACTGAGTTGGTGCCCCATGACTAGAAGGCTGACATGGGCGGAGGTGGCTGAGATGGTGCCCTGTGATTAGAGGGGCGCCTGAGATGGTGCCTTGTGATTAGGGGGTTGACTTGAGTTGGTGCCCTGTGACTGTAGAGGGTGTACATTGGGGTGACTGAGGTAGTGCTCTGTTATTAGGTGGGCGGGGGAGTGACACTGTACATGGGGGTCACTGAGATGGTGCCCTGTGATTTGGGGGAGACACTACATCAGGGTCACTGAGATGGTACCCCATGACTGTAGGTGGAGGCACAGTCACACTGTAGCGGGTTGACTCTAGAGGGTGCTCAGAAAGGTGTACTTTACGGGGACGGGGCATGTGCTAGTGAACTGGACAGCCAGCTTTCAGGCAGCCATGAGTCTGGGGTATTTCTCTATTAAGAAAAGACTCTAAAAATCCTGAAATTTTACATGGGAGAGATTCATGTAGGAGAGAGACACCCTGATGCCAGGAAAAAGAGAAAAAAAAGTGCAATTGAGACTACATGTAGATAAAAGCCTGCTTGAAATTAATGTTGTACATCCTGTATATCTGGGAAATCCCTGATACTGACAGTTTAAGACATGCACATGAATACATTGAGCATGATAAAACTTAATTTAAAAAATATACTGAATACTGGACTAAACATTAACTGATGTCCTTTTGTACATGCAGATTTGTGTGCTTTTGACAACTTCCTGTTATTAGGAGGGTTTGTGTTTCTATATTGTATAAAACTGCCTGTGATTGAGCAGACAAAAGAAAGCATGACCTTGGTATTTACTGGGTTTTACAGCATGCTTGAATGAGAAGGATTAAAGTGTAAAAAAAAGTTAATGGCTCGTGTTTGTCTTTGTTAACAGTGAACTCGTCCACATTCGAACATTTTATGTTTTTGTCTTTCTTACAATTAATATCATCCATAATGTTCAGTATTAGAATGATTAGAATAGATCTAAGTTAACTCTATTATACCATTATGTCTTTGTTGCATTTCCAACATAAACAGTACCTATTTGGAATTCAGTATGAGTAAACTGCACTGCGGTGGCCTAATGGTTAGAGTGTCGGCCTCGTAAGCAGTAGGTACTGGGTTCAATCCCAGGCCAGGTCATGGAAAATGGTACCTTCCTCGTTTACACTCGGCATGAAGAGGATAGAGCAAGGACTGGTTCGCTCGGTGTCAGTATAATGTGACTGAGTGGGATGTCATGCCTGCCTACGGCATGATACATGTATTTCAGTGGGACAGTACTATATGACACCATTAGATCTGCTCCATCCCTTCCCCATCTTGATATAGCTGCTGAAAAAAAATGCTGAAAGCGACGTTAAAACCCTATTCACTCACTCACTTCAATATGAGTAATGCTTTCAACATATCAATAACGTGATATAGCCCCACCTGTTTGGCTGTGAGATGACAAACTTTCATTCCTAGGCAGAATGGCATCAAGTGTGCCATTTTACTAAATTGTATTAAATTCAAACTCCATCATGTCCTTGCCAGTTATCCAGATGCTGTAATGTACTCAGGCACCACAGTTAAACACAGAATATGCAACAGGTTATTACTGGCTTATGGGCAGCCATAACGACCACCCAAGGCCATGCACAAGCCAATTGCTTTGTGTGCCCTCCCTGTTTGCCTTGCTGGCCCTTTGCAAATTCTAGGTAATTATATGCCAGCAAGGCCAAAGTGGCCTTGAAATGGCTGCCCTTAACATTTTATAATTCGTACCCTGAGTACAGGCCGGAGATATTTTTACATCCGTCAAGCCGGAAACCAAAACAAAAAACGTGCTGGCAACAAAAACAAAATCGCGCCTGAATGCGCGTGGCGCATCTCGGCACGTATAAATGAAACGTGAGCACGCAGACGTGATCGAAAAATTGTGATTGCGCCGTGGAAAAACAAGGACACAATTGGACCTCAGCCAGTTTGTTCCAAAACGGAAACCAAGCGCGTTTCGCCGACGAGAAAGGAATCCCAATCTTAATACCATATATGGTCGTCATGTACGACCATATAAGGTAGTGCATTCGCTGTTGTTGTTGCGCAGACGATGCAGCTTTTCCAACAAATGAGTGAAGTCGAGTCGAGACATTCGGAGTCTCGAGTTTGGGGAGGAATTAAAGGAGGATTTACTTACATGTATATAAAACACACCTAAGTACTACCGAGCTTTACAGAAATATTTAATATGGATTTTGAGCTGCGATTTTGTACATGTGCAAATTTCAGTGCGGATGAAGCGAATGGGTGTGTGTTTTCTCGTCAGCGTTCCTCATCAGACTGAATTCGCCCAGTCGTTTCGGGAGTTATCTACATATATATATGGGTCCCTGTCTCGACCACCCTAGGAAGCGGCGGGGTTTCTGCAAGCTTCTAAATACATGTACCTCTGTAAGAGGGTGCTTCTAGTCTGAAAGGAGGGATTTCCGAAACAACAACAACATATGGATCAAAGCGCGATTATGCAGATGTTCGAGCGTGTGGGTGTGTTCTCCAGTGCTACACTGCCACAACAGAAATATTTTCGATGCTACTGTCTGACTGTGTTTTCCTGAATCGCATCTAAGCGTCGCACCTAATCGAGCCAAAATATAATGCATTAAACTCTGTCCCAAGGAGGTGCGCCTCATTGCGTTTTGATGAGTCCTAAAATGGCCTGAACAGCGCGATCAACACGTAAAAATATCTCCGGCCTGTACTGTTTTACACATTTAAACAGTTTAGGTCTTTCAATATGGAAATATAAGGGGAACTATCCACTTCTTTTTATATGCCCGCCAAAAGGCGGACGTATTATGTGATGGCGGTTTCCGTCCGTCTGTTCGGTTCTCGTGTCCGGTCTATATCTGGGACAGTTTCCTATCTAGAGTTCCAATTTTTGGTGAGTGGATACCCTACGGGGAGACGATGTGTCGCGTACCAAAATGAAGGTCGAGGTCAAAGGTCACTGGCCTAAAAAACAGGAAATCACTGAAGTGATCGTGTCCGGTCTATATCTGTGAACGTTTTCTATCCACAGTTGCAATTTTTTGTGAGTGGGTACGCTAGGTGGAGACGACGTGTAGCGTAGCAAAATTGAGGTCGAGGTCAGAGGTCAAAGGTCACTGTTGCCTAAAATCAGGAAATCATTGATCATTGACAGTTTTCTATCTACAGTTCTAATATTTGGTGAGTGGATGCCCTAGGGGGAATGATGTGTTGCATACTAAATGTAGGTCAAGGTCAGAGGTCAAAGGTCAGTGTGACTGAAAAATCAGAAAATCATTAAAAATTTCCAATTTTTTGTGAGTGGATTCAAATAGGGGGAAATGAAGTGTCGCATACCAAAATGTACGTCAAGGTCAAAGGTCACTGTGACCCCAAAATCAGGAAATTATTAAAAATAACATTTCTTTGTGTCAGTAGATATATTAGGGGGACACGATGTGTCACATATCAAAATGTAGGTCAAGGTCAAAGGACAAGGTCACTGTGACCCCAAAATCGTGAAATTTTTAAAATTCATGATTTTTTGAGTCCATTAAGAAAATAAGGGTAGCCGTTTTGTCATCTACCAAAATTTAGATCCAGGTCAATAGTCAAGATCACTGTGACCCCAGAATTAAGGTCAAAGGTCAGTGTGACCTAAAAATCAGGAAATCATTAAAATTACTAATTTTTTGTGACTGGATTCAATAGGGGAAATGAAGTGTCGCATACCAAATATTAGGTCAAGGTCAAAGGTCACTGTGACCCCAAA
This sequence comes from Hanleya hanleyi, assembly GCA_036873755.1. Lineage (NCBI taxonomy): Eukaryota > Metazoa > Mollusca > Polyplacophora > Lepidopleurida > Hanleyidae > Hanleya > Hanleya hanleyi. The sequence continues at coordinate 49,461 of JAVTVY010016625.1, forward strand.
ATCAGGAAATTATTAAAAATAACTTTTTTTTGTCAGTAGATACAATAGGGGAGACGGTTTGTCATGTACCAAAATTTAGGTCAAGGTCAATAGTCAAGGTCACTGTGACTTCAGAATCAAGAAATCTTTGAAAATTACTTTTTTTCGTGTCGGTAGATACATAGGGGGACATGATGTGTCGCATACCAAAATGTAGATCAAGGCCGAACGTCGAGGTCACTGTGACCCCCAAAATCATGAAATTCATAAAAATCATGTTTTTTTTGGTGTCCATTGATACATTGAGGGAAGACAATGTGTCGTGTACCAAAATTTAGGTCAAGTTCAAAGGTCAAGGTCACTGTGACCCCAAAATCAGGAAATCATTAAAAGTCACATTTTCATATGCCTGTCAAAGATGAGGTCATGTAATGCGATGTTGGGTTCTGTCAATTCATCCGTTAACATTTGTTGTCCATGGGATATCTCTAGTTTCAAGGTATGGATTGGTACCAAACTTTGAGTACCATATACCTTAATCGCATGGCAAGAGGAGCCATGCATCAATTTGTCAAAGGTCAAGGTCACAGTCCCCCAAAACTGAATCAAGTTTAGCTAACTATATGTGTTAGGTTGGAATATTGAGAGTTCTCTCCCCTACATGTATATGACATTTGTCCTGTGGAGTTGACTGCCATGTTTGAAACAGCTACATTTAGTTAAACTTTTGTGAAATAAAAGCCATACATTTACTAATTTAATGGGGAGAGGGGTCCTTTATGACTTTCATACCTGTTTTAATATTAACTCAGAAACAAAGGTTTACTTCATCGCCTTCTTCTTCCTTCGTGAAAAAGTTTCTCGTCTGAGAGAAATCCATTTGCAGGAAAACTATTTTCTTGTGTTTGACTATTGTCGATTTCAGTGTGAGATATGTGAGCTCTCGGCTCTTGCTCCAAGGTCAACTAGTTAAGAAGAGTTAAGCTCATTTTAGGTTATCATTCAATATAAGATGTGATATATGTTACATTCTCAGAAGCACAAAATTGCAGACCTTTCTCTGGATTGCTAGCTACCAATTGGAATCAAGGCTATTAAACAACCTTGAAATTTGGACCAATGTAATTCCAGATAAACGGGTGTATATTGAAGCCCTTTGGGCTCTTGTTCCTCTTAAAATAATTACACCGCACACCTCAAAAGACATCCCATTTTCACTCTGGCTATATAGCTGAAATATTGCTGAACGCTACGCTACGTTAAATTTAATTCCCTCTCTCTCTCTCTTCCATTTTCACTCAGTCTCTGTGAACTAACGTTGATGGTATTGTCTCGGAAAAAGATCAAAGGAAATAATATAATTGGTCAGTCTACCACTGGGACAGCCCCATTAAGTGGTGTATTTGTGTATAGCTGTCAGAATTAAGATATAAGTTTTTCATAGCTTGGCTACAGTATTTCTTTGATCATACAATCTTAACAGGGCTAGGAAGCCTGAGGCTATAATGCTTGTTCATCCTTTATCTTAGTTACTGTTTTATGGACTAGAAGATGCATAGTACCTTGTAGATGTGCAATGTCAGATTTTTTTTTACCCCTTTCTCTGATTTTTCACAGAGTTATGTCCCTTTATTGACGACTTCAATGTATGCTACATATTGTACATTGTTGTCCAGGCTGTATCTCCCACTACCCAGAATATATTTTTAATCGATAACTGGTATATTTTTGACCTGAAGTTGGTTCTGGGGACCTTATTGAAATTTACCAAACAAACTGGGTCATCCATGTATGGAAACTAGGCTGGCGAAAATGAGATGAAATTTATGAAAAAAAAGTTTTTGGCATGAGTACATTTATCAACATGACATATTACATGTACATTGATGTGGTTAGCTTGATCCATGGAACCCTGACACTCAGAGCTTGAGAAGGTTCCCGACTACAATGTGAGAAGCAGAATAGACCTGCAAGGATTTTAGCTTTTTATTTGAGTGGCTTGTAAACTCTGCACTTGAATGTACATGTGTATGTTAATTTTACAGCTATACTGAGGCGTATTGGTGAAAATTACATCTTCATTTAAAAACTTGACAAAATTAGAATGGGCCTGGCTGTAGCAAAATATAATACGGATTGGTGACTAGCGATAAATAAATATCTATGAGTGAATTTCCTCTGTGTAAATCCCAAACTAGGTTCCATAGGAAGGAGATATGTATGGATTCGAGGATGACAGGGACAATACCATTTGGGGACATTTATCGCTGTGGATTGGTTGTCAGAGAGGGTCACAAAAGGCTGAAATTCCAAACTAAGCATATAGTGTCTGTTGAAGTGGATACATACTGTGTGTGTTCTGAAACAGTAGAACTAGAGTTCCATTCATACGTTTCTGGACCGCTGCATAGAAGTACATGTAATCCCTTGGCAACTGAGCTGTTCTTCAGGCAGTAATGTGATTAGAGGGATGGATGACACTTTGGGAACGCCTCCTGGTGCAAACTGTAACTAAAGTTCCATTAAAACTGACTCCGACATGTCACAGTTTGAACTGTAGTTGATTTGCTCAGGAAAGAGTTCTTCTTCCACAGTTTGACACTATCCCTTAACCATGTTAATTATTGTGACCTGATTCTTCAGCCTCGAGCCTCCCTGAAATTTGAATTTAAGTCATCGACACTCTCCTGCTCCGCCTTACCATACATGTACTTGAGAGTCGGGGGTATGAATTCTGCTTCATTTCAAGCAGGAACCACCTTGAGATATGAAAGTAATCATGCTGGACTGGTGTGGAAGATGGATCTGTTTTTCATCAAATTGGCTTGTTTAAATAAACCAGCTTGATTCACCAGTTAGTGTTATCAAATGATCTTTTTTTTTGTATATCACCCTACCGAATCGGCAAGTATGATGGTAGGTAAACACCGCCGGTCACGTGTCACATTCAATGGTAGGTTTTTCGGTCCTTTCGTTATCAAGCGTGGGCATGTGTCTGACCAGACGACAGTGACCACAACCGAAAATGAACGATTTTCAGCATAGCGATGACAGGTATGGTTACTGGTGTCCAGTCATTTTTGTCCCCCGCCGCAACGCGGCCGGGGACTTTAAAATGGTTCTTGCTTCTTTGTGTCCGTGGATGTCCGTGTGTCCGTCCATGTCTGTTCGAAGCGATAACTTCCTAACGCTTTGTTGGATTCTTCCGAAATTCGGAATATGCATTCCTTGCGGCAAGACGCCAGTCCGTACTGCATTTCAGCAACATCTGCCTGAAGGTGGCGCCACTAGTTCTTGCTTCTTTGCGTATGTGGATGTCCGTGTACGTCCGTGCATGTCTGTTCGAAGCGATAACTTTCTAACGCTTAGTTGGATTCTTCCGAAATTCGGAATATGCATTCCTTGCGGCAAGACGCCAGTCCGTATTGCATTTCAGCAATGTTCATCTGCCTGAAGGTGGCGCCGCTAGTTCTTGCTTCTTTGCGTATGTGGATGTCCGTGTACGTCCGTGCATGTCTGTTCGAAGCGATAACTTTCTAACGCTTAGTTGGATTCTTCCGAATTCGGCATACGCATTCCTTGCGACAAGACACCAGTCCGTATTGCATTTCAGCAACATCTGCTTGAAGGTGGCGCCACTAGTTCTTGCTTCTTCGTATCCGTGAATGTCTGTGTACGTCTGTTCGAAGTGATAACTTCTTAATGCTTCGTTGGATTCTTCCGAAATTCGGAATATGCATACCTTGCGACAAGATGCCAGTCTGTATTACATCTCAGCAACATCTGCCTGACGGTGGCGCCACTGGTTCTTACTTCTTTGTGTCCGTGGATGTTCGTGTACGTCCGTGCATGTCTGTTCGAAGCGATAACTTCCTAACGCTTTGTTGGATTCTTCCGAAATTCAGCATTCGCATTCCTTGCGATAAGAGGCCAGTCCGTATTGCATTTCAGCAACATCTGCCTGAAGGTGGCGCCACTAGTTCTTGCTTCTTTGCATCCGTGGATGTCCGTGTACGTCCGTGCATGTCTGTTCGAAGCGATAACTTCCTAAAGTTTTGTTGGATTCTTCCAAAATTAGAATACGCATTCCTTGTGACAAGACGCCACCTCCGTATTACATTTCAGCAACATCTGCCTGAAGGTAGCGCCACTGGTTCTTGCTTCTTTGAGTCCGTGGATGTTCGTGTACGTCCGTGCATGTCTGTTTGAAGCGATAACTTCCTAACGCTCTGTTGGATTCTTCCGAAATTCAGCATTCGCATTCCTTGTGACAAGAGGTCAGTCCGTATTGCATTTCACCAACATCGGCCTGAAGGTGGCGCCACTGGGTCAAAATAGATTTTTTTTCCGTGTACATCTGTTCGAAGCGATAACTTCCTAATGCTGTGTTGGGTTATTCCGAAATTCGGAACGCATTCCTTGCAACAGGACGCCAGTCCGTATTGCATTTCAGCAACATCTGCCTGAAGGTGGCACCATTGAGTTTCTCTTCTTCTTGTCCGTTCCAGTCAAAATGGGCCTTCAATTTTGCTATATGAAATCATTCTATTCCACATCATATGATTTACCCTAAAGCTTTTGCGTGAACCATATTTTATTTCAGAAGTATAATGTGAAATAACTGGCGGGGAAATCCTCGCAGTACTGAATCCCTGATTTTTGAATTTCGTGTCATCTTAAACGAAGGACAAGATTTCCTTCAATTTTGCTAATTGTATTGCACATCATAGGATTTACCCTGAAGCTTCTGCACCAATCACTTGTCTACACACGTATATTACTATATTAATTACAACTGTGTTCCTAATGTTTGGGTGCACACTGTGCATATGATCAATTTTCTGAATTGAACTGAATTCAACCTTGCTGGTCTACAGACTGACAGATGATGGCATGCAGTTGTCAGTGCAGTTGTTCATGTACAGGGAGCTTTCTATGAATGAGTTGCAACCCCACAAGGCTTAAAATTTATCAGGCACAGACCCATGTTTTTACCCCTCGGCCATTTTTGGCCATGGGGTATTGTCATCATCTTGTACGTCCATCTGTCCGTACGTCCGTTCGTGAGCGAGATAGCCGGAAAACTGTTTCGCTGATGAATTCCAAATTTGGTATGCTTATTTGCCTAGTCAAGGACCAGAAGCCTATAGAATTGGGACCTGATTGGTACCTTAGCAGCCATCTTTAATTTCATGCAAAATGGATAATGATCCATATCTCCGAAACCATTCAACTGTTCAATACGAAATTTGATATACATCATCGATACATCAAGCAACTTTCAACGAATTACCAAACAGGCTTTTCTGATTAGCTGAGAACCCTGGATGCCATCTTTAATTCATGCGAAATCGATAATGATAGCATACATATCTCGGTTACCATTCAATTGTTTTATATGAAGGTAGGTATGTATCATCAATACATCCAGATACTTTGAATCGGGACCTGATTGACTGAAAACCTTTGGTGGCCATCTTTAATTTAGGCAAAATCATTAATGATCTATCTCTGATTCCGTTGGGAGTGCTCAGTGGAAAATTTGGTATACATCATTGATGCATCAAGAGACTTACGATGAATGACAGATCTGGTTTCTCTGATTGGGCGGAAATCTTGGCGGCCATCTTTAATTTATTCAAAATCTTTAATGATGTTTATCTCTGATACCATTCAAATGTTCTATGCGAAACTTGATTTACAGCATCGATGTATGAAGAGACTTGCATTAATGAATAACCACATTAGTTCCTCTGAGTGACGGGAAGGATGGGCAGCCATCTTTAATTTATGTAAAATCATTAATGATCTCTATCTCTGACACTGTTCAAATGCTCAATGTAAAATTTGGTATACATTATCGATGCATCATCTCGGTTACTTCTACACGATGTGCCTAGGATACAGTACTATACTATACACAATTTTTTGTAATTCAGCATCACAGAAAACCACCATCGATTGCGTTTTCAATGGTAAAAGGGTTAGGAAAGAACTAAAAATATACTTCAATGCAGAGTGATTTTGATTGACGCCAGAAATCGCTCAGAACGCTTCTTCGGCGATCTAGACCCCAGGAACATCTTGGGCCTGGGCGGCCCCTGGATCCTCACCTAAAGTGCAATGATAGTGGCCGTGCCACTTTGAATTTGCTTCCGACGCCCCTGTATTAACAGACAGTGTCAACATACTGTTCCAGCTGTCTCCCGTTCAGTGATTGGTCATTCGACCCCGCCATTTTAAACTAATACGAGCATTTTGATTGGATCACTATTAGATAAGACCCACCCCAATCTTCATACACAACCACATGACTGTCTCAGTTGACTGATGACATAGCGCGGCCTCGTTTTTGAATCTGCCGTCTAACTGGGAAAATGTTGTTGTTGCTGCATCAGCCGATCATTAGCCCCCTGTAGAAGATACTATAGGCTAATTAATACATGTAGGCTACCATGCCATGAGATGATGCTTGGGATTGCATTTCGCTCACTTGCACCTACAGGTGGCGACAACTGGTGGCAATTTAAAATTTGGTTTCCGAGCAACAGGTTGATGCCTTCAGCTTCTCGTCAAATTTGGTTTGCAGATAATGCCTTGAGATGTCACTTGGGGATGCTTCTCGGTGCTTCACTGCATGGAAACTATATCACAGAATCAATCAACTTTCAGTCAATCGTTCTGAGTTGATCTTAAAACTTGGGAAGGCAGAAAGACCCTTCCACATCCAACGCCTATGAAGCAGCAGTTGCCTCCCTCATGTATATCCCCTAAGACCAACAATGCTAAAAAATATTGCTGCCATTTCGGCGGGGGACCTAGCATCCTCTGGCTGCTTGTTTGAACTTCGTAGTCGTTTTAAAAATCCTCGAGTGGGATTTTATCTAGTATAAATCAGCTTAAAAGTGAACTTTGTACCATGAATTTAAATTTTTGCAATGTCCGTGCCATAAAGCTATTAAATATTCATGACCTGGGCTATCTGAACACAAAATACAATTGAAACAAGAGCCTATAGCGACATACACGATTGTGGAGCGTTGGTAATATATTAATTCAGTAAGAATGAATACAAATTTTAGGAACGATGCCGGTGAACATGTACCTCATTTGATACTTGATCCAATTGAATACAATGGAATACAAATTAAATTTGACAACCATCGTGATACAATCCATGTGGGTCCATTCATTGCAAAGTTGAGGACTACCATGTGCCATATTTCATGATCTTACCCCGAAGTGCAGGATTCTTCCGCCGTATTGCCATACTCTGCGTATGCGTCTCCCAAAATACTACATCTCTAGTAAAATAAGTTTACTTGCGTAATCAAAGAGCTTACTGGTTTACACACAACTAATCAAGTAGTTAAAACTAAGTATCTAATCTTGCGGATCAACGATCGCATGATATGACTTAGTTGGCAGAATGGCCGGGGACAGATCCTTAATTATATTCATAAAATCTGCAATGAGAGTATGAAGAACCCCGAAACCAATTTTATTTACAGGAGGCGTAGGAGAAACACCCTTGGGAGAAGGAGTAACCCTAACCTTGGGGAGACTTTGGCTAACAGAGGTTTGGAGTCGGAATCTTCCCGCTCCGGCTATCAGAATTCGGAGCTTACCGATATACAACATCAGAATAAGAATGGAAATAAGCAAGGCATCTCTTCACTGGAGCGGACGGATGCCCCACCTGAAGATGAATATGAGACGGTTGTGAACTCCGACTATTCCCGAGTGGAAACATCCCACCAAGACACAAATAATGATTATTCTAGTTTGTCTTATTAAACCCGATCTGTTATTTTATGTATTTCAAATCACAGTTCATAGCATAACGAGAACACAGCGGATAAGGTGTACATTGGGCTTTTCCCGGCTAATTTTCCACTTACCTTAAGCTTAAAAATAGCGCTAAATAGCTTGATAATATTAGCCATATCTTCACTCAAGGTTCTAGACCAGCTACCAAGGAAATAGTTCCTGTTTATTTAGCACCCTTTTAATCTCAGCTATGTGGCGTGGATTTACAGCAACAAACATTCAAACTTTTTGTTTATAGGAAACACATCATGTTGGCTTAGATAGAACTGGCAAGTTTATAATCTCAGCTATATTTTGTAGAATCGCAATTCATATTCTCAGCTATGTAGGGTAGATTTACAGCGGCACACTTTAAGACGTTTCATTTCTAGGAAGCGCTAAAAATTGTCTAATTAGCACTTGCTACTCTCGGCTAATTGAAGTCGCAATTGATAATATCAGCCAGATAGACAGGACTTGCAGCAGCTGACATATTGTTGCGAGGAAAGTCAAAATATGTTGCCTAATTGGCATTTTTTTTTGTTACAGCTCAATTGCGTTTTGTTTCGATGAAAGGCAATACATTTTTCTTACGAATCTGAGCTAAACTGCATAGATTCGCACAACTCAGATGTAGCTTATATTAACTCCGCAAACTTTGAGACATTTGTTTCCGGGAAACACACTATAATGTCTAATTAGCGATTGATAATCGCAGCTAATTGACATATTGTCAACTTAGTCATTTATCATCTTAGCTAAATTGCACATATTTGCACTCGATAATGTCAACTAAGCAATATTTTATTACAGGGTTAAATAGTTTGTGGAAAATGTGTTCTTATTAAATATTTTATTATGACTTTTTTTTAAATGCTTTTAAAAATATATTGTGAGCAAGATTTAAGTACCTTACTTTCGCACAAAGAAAATGTTTGATTACTTGTAAAACAGTTAGATTGTGATGCGGAATACAATTATATTGTTGTACATTCTCGGCCACAATGGTTGCCGCATTGGTAAAAAATGTTCAACTTTGACAGAACAGCTTAGTTCTGGCGAATTGGATTGATTCTTGAGTATTCTGTCGACGGTTCGTGAATCTCAAATGGATTACCTGTTTTCTAGAGCTCTGTCCGACAATCTACCTGTATTGGAATACTATTTCAGATGAACTATCATGTTTTTCCTTGAGAAAGTGACACTTATACCCATTTGGAATTAAAAAAATGTTTGCAGCCACATCGTAGTACATTTACTGTTCCTAGGTATGCTTACTTCCTGCCTTGGGTATCATTTGTTAGCGTAAAACCCAACGGTATGCCTGTCGCAAGGATTTGTAACCCATAAATGAAAAAAGGCTTATCATCTGTTGCAAAAGCAGCATCAAGTTGCTTTAGGAGAAGCGTGTCAACACCACTTGGCATAAAAATAGCTTTAGGCTGCTCGGATATGTGTTCCCTGATGTTTGAGCCCGGGAATTTAGGAGGGTGGTGTCAGACCTCAAAATTGGTTTTAATCAGAATGTCCCTCGGACAGATTAACAACGCCACCGATCCTGATAAAAAGAAGATGCTAGCATATGTCACTTTTAAAAGACCCATTTAATCCAACATCGTCGACATCTCCAATCGGCCCCGTATTTACGTTGTCTGGCAACTGTTCGGTGGTTGGAGCATGATGTTGTTGTGGAGCTCTGGATTCCTTCTCCAAAATAATGTATGACAGTTTATTCTCGACGTGCCATCAAGGCGAATTATCAACCGTAAACACAAAAGACAGTTGCCATCAGACTTGGCTGATTCAAACTGCCCATCGCAATAT